>JAHWFP010150047.1:0-41761 GCA_023313725.1 Lithobius niger | reverse complement strand
CTAGATGGCGCCACGGTATTTTCGTTCGCATTTCAATCGGTGATAGTGCCACTTTAACTAATGCTGACTTTCGGACGCGTTTTATGAAAACGGAAATTTTCACTTATTTTCAATAGGGTCATTCGGATATTCACGAGCCGCCATCTTTGAAGGGTCAAGCGAGGTGACATCCAACTAATTTACGTACTAAAATAGACTTCGAAGAAGTGTCACAAGACCCTACACTTTACGTTAAACCATCTTTACAATATTTTTAAAATCTTTATTCCAAACCTTAACTCGATCGTACAAATAATGGAAACGCGAAAAGTTACGTATTATTATTGTTTTGGAATTTTTTTTCGTCAAGCTGTCAGACGCTCGCAGATAGTAAGCACTGCTGAAAACTACATACACAAATTTAAATTTTGCATTGTTATATAATTCACCTTGTAATTAAGAATTATGAACTGACTAATAGGCGTTAATAAAGAAAAAAATATTATTACGGTTGAGGTACCTTCTATTGTTAATATACATATTGACTTTGAATATCACCAACTATTACTGCCTGTCGGCTGTCGTTTGCGTGCCATTGAGTGTGCAGGCGCAAGTTGCCGAGAAACATGAGCGCTCGCTGAAGACAACAGAAAGGTAATAGGTAGCGCAATTCAAAAGCAACATTGGGATAAACATTAGAGGATATCTCAACCGTAATAATATGTTTTCTTAGATAACGTCCTTCAGCCAGTTCATAATTCTTAATTACATGAATTATATAACGATGCAAAATTTGAATACGCGAATGCAGTTTTCAGCAGTGCTTACTAGCTGCGAGCATCAGACAGCCTGACGAAAAAAATTCCAAAATAATAACTTTTTCGCGTTTCCAGTATTTGTACGATGAAGTTAAGGTTTGAAATAAAAATTTTTTAAATATTTTAGAGTTAATAAACTGTAAAATGTAGGGTCTTGCGCCAATTCTTTGAGCCTATTTTAGTATGTAAATCGATGTCACCTCGCTTGACCCTTCAAAGATGGTGGCTTGCGAATATCAGAATCCCTCTATTCGTTACCGCCCGTAATTACAGCTTTACTTTGGTTTCGTCCTCTTTTTTTTTTTTTTGCTTTCGTTCTGTTTTATTTTGCTTTTGTTCTGATTTGTATTGCGCAGTGTAACAAGGAACGAAAGCAATTTAAAAGAGAACGAAAGCAAAAAAAAGGAACGAAACCAACATAAAAAAGCTGTAGAAAAAAATGACTCTCCAAAACTATTACAGCCATTTATTTATTTATTTTTTTCTGTGCACTTTATTGAATATCTATTGCGTGCAAATAGTAAGTTTCAAATCATCATGTCCGTTGCTTTTCGAAAACTAAATCTTTCGTTTGTGCCTAATAAAAAAAAAAATATGAAACGTGGTCTGCGACAATTTCTTCCCCATTTTTTGGTGATTTTGTCGGCTGGGCTATGGTTTTGTCGGGTAACCTAGTTACTGAACTTTTTGCATGCATGTAAAAAACCAACACAAAATCCGAATCGGTTTCGGTTAAAACGGAAATTCGGTTTCGGTTTTGGTTACCAACCCATCCCTAGCTAATAAAGATCTTCCGCTTCAGCGAATAAGGATATGCTGCATGGTGTACCCCCGTTTCACCGAAAATTAAGCCCCGATTAAAATTTGGCGAAAGGCGAATTCCCCTTTCGTGAAATCAAAATCTAGACACACGCTAGTGTGTCGCGCCAAGTTAGGCAACAATCATCACAACAAACACATCAATTTAATTGTAGCGCGATGCCATATCGCCAGTGTCTACAAAGTTGGGCACATTATTTTCAGGTTCTTGGATAAAAATAATAATGCGGTACAAAAGCTGAAATCGTGTTGAAATCAAGAGCAATAACCCACCTGACAAAAATTAACTTGTGTAGTATGAATGCCAGCTAAGCTGCTTTCAATGCAACATCTGACCCTCAATAACGTTGCAAATGTGTAACTAGCTACTAGTCGATGTTAATTTCCATAGGGTGATTATTCTTCAATACCGAGATAACGGGAAGGCTTCCAGCTATGAAATTGGACGAATGGCTGCAGTACGAAACAAACTGCGGACCTTTTATGGTTTGGAGCCTAGGGGTGTAATGGGGATGGCGCGTAAGTACGAAAATATTGTTATAACAATTGTTAGTATTGTCGGCATCATCTCTCATTGGGCGGCCAAAGTTCGGACAATGACAACGTGTATACTGACGTGTGTGCCTAAACACACACTAGTGTAGTACGATAAATCTAAACAACGTTGCCAATGTAAAGAAGGCACGGTTCTTCACTAGATTTGAGAGGCGACCTCTGCTCAAACCATCAAAAAACTGAGGGAATTTTTGTTTACGGCAACGAAGAGTTTTTTTTTTCTCGGCGCTGCAGTGCCGTGAAAACACCAACTTTGACCATCTATAACTCCCGATTATGGACCGATTCGGCTGAATCTTTCAACCCTTAATAGCAACGAACTTTATCTGTATTCCCCCGGAAACAGATCATTAAAATTCATCTTGGTTCAGACACAGCAACCAATTGAAAACTGCACGAAACCGAGCCGTAATGCATGCAAGCGCCAGCCGCCATTATTCAACACTTGCAAAAAATTTAATTATTTTCTTCTATTTTTCATTCGGCATAAAGCCAAACACCTTGGCTTAGTGTTTGATAGGAGGGGCTTCCTCTACGAAGGTACTTAACCTCTTTTAAATGTACAGATACACTTTGTTTGATATTTCTTAAGTTTATTTTTAGGCGAGATTTTGAATGTATTTGAAAAATGTCCGACATCCAAAACCAATTATCTGCGGCTGCAAATAATATTTAATTCACTTAAATGCGTTTTAGCATCTTGCTGGAACATCTAACCTCATATTTTTATAATATTTTAACGTAATCTTTTGTCATTACCACTACCGGAGCTTAGGCAACATACTGCTACGAATTTTACCGGACACGTTTTCAATGTAAATAGTAACTTAGTTGTTCCTTGAAAATCGACTTGGCTACCCATTCCCAAAGTAAAACCTGGCTTCCTACTATTAAAAACCGAATTTAGGTGTTGAGATCTTTCCTTCAATAGTCCCGATGCATAACATCATGGTTCAGTAAGAAAACATTCAGTAATAATTAACGGCCTTTTCACGTTCCAAACTAGGAGTATAACTCAATTGGCCTATCTCTATCACTCATACAGTTGTTCCTTCAACCGGCTCCAAGCGAAAATCCTTTGCTCTGCCGACTTTCCCAATGTACTCCAAGCCCTCCACCAATCAGACCCCAGTAAGCTCTCCTATCCGTCCGCGCTTTTGCAGCAAAAATCCGCTGCTCCAGGATAAAAAGCCGCAGTCCCCCTCCATCGTTAGCACACGCTCAACAGATCTCAAAGCCAGAGGTAGCTACACCAGTCGGTAAAGGAGATGTCCCATCCGAATGTTATCATGCCGGACAAAGGTAGTGGTTCGTATTAGACTAGTGTTATTTTAGAAAATTTAATTTTTGGAAACCCCATTCGAAATTTTAGTTCTTACTTAACCTAACCTTAACTTTGAGAATTTTATGGAAGGTGGATCCATCGGCATTTCTGGTCTCCCACCCCCATAACGTCAGGGTTCATGGTCCCTTTCTAAAAACCAGCTTTTTTTTACCGTGTTTATTGTATGAACTTACTCTAACACAAAAATGATTACTTAAACCAATTAGGTTTGCAGAAGCAGAGACTTCGATGGCTAGTTGTCCCAAACTCATGTAAGTGTTTTTGTTGATCGGCAGATTTTTTCTAACTTGTGACAAAATCTTAACAGGTAGATATGATTCTAAGTCGGACTTAGAAAACATAGTCTTGGACTATTTAGTGTAATTCCCGCAATTTGCACTTAATAGAGGGTTCTTGCGAGTTCCCGGCTGAACTTTTTCTGTTCGAAATTGTGTTTACTCTTTGCAGCATGTAAAGTTTGAAACCGAATTTATTGTAAATTCTTGCCGAATTTTAAATGTAAAATTCTTGTTGCATTTATTCAAAGCCTTCTTGTGATGCTAGTCTGATAAAATGTAAATACTTGTTTTTATATTTAACTGCCCTTTTTAATAAACCAAGAGTTTGTGAAACGTCAGTTGTGTACTAGTACGATTAATTGCGGGAGTTAATTTAACTAAAAAAAAAACACTTTTTATTTTAAACTCAGGACTGCAATTAACCACCCACCTGGTAGCAGCGATTACTCCCCCCCCCCCCTTCAAACTATTAAGCGGTGAGATTAACTTGGCGAATGTTTTGGTGTGTTGATATCACTCCTTTGAAGGGCCGAACCATTCGGAACTTGGCGGCCCCTTTTACCAGTTTTGGTTTTTGATGCGATATTCTTTACAAATTTAACATTGGGAAGTTAAAATGCATTTCTAATTGAAAGAAATTTTTGTTTATAATGCGGTATCTGACGTTATGTGGTTAGCCGCAGCGAATACAGAAGCGCGAGCAAGGCACGTGGTTCGAAAAAAATATATTCGGCTAAACAGGGATTCGGCGAAACGGTCATACACCTGCTGTATTCCAGCCTAGGTAAAAGCATTGTTAAGGAATGCGGCCGTTTCCTCCCAAGCGTGTCATATCTGCCTGTCAAGCAGAGTATGTGTACTACAGTGAAAAGTCATTGTTGAACCATTGTTCCAACCGGGTTGATATTTAAGTTAGATTTAAGTTAAGTTACAGTTTTTCAAAATTCACAAAAGGGTGCGACAGAATGAAGTTGTTCGCAAAATATGGGCCAACAGAGACACGCAGGTGTGAACACAATACACACGTCAGCAATTCTGAAATGCTGTATAATCTAATGCCTTTTGAAAATTTGGCCTACGGATTTCCCGTACACACTGCAAGTTCCTTTGCTGGATAAAAACTAAACGTTTCTATCAAGGTTACAGAACAAAACTTACTTTATGCAACTTAGGAAAACAAATGTCTTAGCTTCTGTGTTAGTAGCAATTATATGGAGGCCAAAATGATTGATATCTCAGCGAAGCTATTAGCAATGAAGGAAAATAAAAATAAAAAACCTTTGAAAGCTAAATGGGTCAACTACTTGTAGGCCTATACATAAAGATCTTTTTTTTTCGTTACAGGAAAGGAAACTAAATAACAAATCAAAATAAGGACGACAAAGCATTTTTGTTTGGTGCGATAAAAACCAACCAGGTTTTTTGTTGTGACTCATATAAAACTATCATGCTGAACTGACACACAAAAATACCCATGTAACACCACCATTCTTGAGCCTTTAGATGCAATATCGGTTTAGTAACGGTGGAAATTCACAAGCACCTAACTAATAAATATGGCCGAACACTTGCAAACACAAAAAAAAATAAAAGCCCAGAAACTGACCAGCTGAAATGGTTCTACTTCCTAGCAATTTTGTTACCATTCCACGATCTAATGCTTTAGAGATAACACATTTATCTTGCTGGGGTGTTTCTGTACGAATTACTAGTTGTAAAGAAAAAGAAAAAGAGATTTCGATCAAGCTTTCACCTTCTTTTGTTTGGAGCACACACAAAAATGATGATAGGGGTGTCTTGTAAAACATGGAACGAGCCAAAATGAGCATGAACGAGCCAAAAACAAGTCAAAACTAGCCAAAACCATCCAGAACAAGCCAAAACATACTGCCTGAATATACCATAAATCGTGTATTAATTTAAAAGCCCACCCCTTAAAATGCTGTAAAGTCAAAATCATGAAATAGTGGAGTTAAAGCCCCTCCCTCAAATTGTTTTTCTACGAAAAATTACCCAAAAATTATATGATGTGAATAAAGATAGTACTGCTTGCTACGTTTACTGGCCCCTTCTCCCTCTCTGTAGTAATAGTGGATTCTCCCTTTAGCTCCTAGCACCTGCACAAGACATCTCTCACCTAAAGCCTTGTTCGCATTACCATCTCTCCTCTCCTAACTTCGTCTAGTCCCGCCTACTTGGGAGAGGAGAGCTGTAGTGCGAACGACATCTGTCTTGCCTAAGTTAGGGGAGCTCTCTTAAATGTTGTGAGAGGTCCTTTCCCTGTCCTAGCTTGGTGAGTTGTGCCCTTAGGGCTAGGGGAGAGAGGTGAAAAGCAAATGCGAACGAACAGCTTTAACTGTTGCTATACAAAAATGTAGGTGAGACTTGGGAGAGACCGTGCATGTGTGAAGGGGGTGGCGCAACACGACATACAGGGGAAAGGGGTTGAAATAAATGGGTTTATGAGAGGAAGTTGGTAATGCGAACGAACAAACGAACATCTTCTTTTCAAGTTAAGTGAATGGTCACCCAGGTTTTTTTTTTTGTTTTTTTTTTATTTGCTAATGAAGGCAACACGAAGTCAATTAAGACTTATTTGTGTCGACAATTACGTACTGTTAATAAAACATTTCTTATACAAGTGTGTATAAGAGTGTGTATACAAATGTTAGTAACACAATTCTTATACAAATCACAATTTCATGACAATAATAATAATAATTTTTAATGTGTGTTTAATGTTTTAAAGCCATAGACTCATTAGTTTGCTTTTTAGTTCATTGTAAGTGTTTGTTTTTTTGAGATGTTTAGGTATTTCGTTAAAAGTTTTTATTGTGTAGTATTCCAAAATCATTTTACCGTATTTGTTTCTCCACATTGGTAACTTTAATGAATCTTTCCTTAAATTTGATTTTGCTTTATTTTCCTCCAGCTTGTTTTTTTAGATGAAAGTAGTTTTTAATCATTATTGTGTAGTTGAATAAATTATTAATATTTAGAATCCTATTTGATTTTCTTATTTCAGCGGTTTTTTGAGTTTCATTATTAAACAGAATCTTTAATACTTTGTTTTGTGTCTTTTGCAATCTGAGTAGTTGTGATTGTGACGCGTTTCCATAAATTTCTAGTCCGTATCTTAGTACCGACTCAATCCACCCTTGATATATCAGTCTCTTATTCTTATTATTTATGGAATTTCGTATAACATACAATTTTGGCATCAATTGTTGAATTTTATTAATAACCATATTTATATGCGCTTCGTGTTTCCAATTGGCATCAACCATCATTCCAAGATATTTAGTCGAAAGTGTTTTTTTTTTTTAATAGGATGCTTTTTTCTTGTCTCTGTTTTCGTATAGTTTTATAGAAAGTTCCTGAACAGTTTTTTTCTTTTCAGGTTTTATATCCATCTGAACCGTTTTTTCTTCACTAATAAATACTTGATTATTCCAGCACCACTCCTGAATTTTGTCAAAATCTGTTTGCAAGTTTTTTATCATTATGGTACAGTTGTAGTCCGAGCTTAAAATACAAATATCATCTGCAAAAAAAATTAAATTTTGAATATCTTGTTCAATGTCATTTACGTATAGCAAAAATAGCAGGGGCCCTAAAACAGATCCTTGTGGAACACCATCATTTGACTCAATTTGCTCGCTATCTTGTCATCAATACATGTTACGCACTTCCTATTGTTTAGACAATCCTTTAAGATATGATTATTTTCCCCCTTAAGCCAAAGTCTTTCATTTTTTCAATAAGGATTTTTCTATCAATAGAGTCGAAAGCCTTTTGTAGATCAATAAATATTACACTTGCGTATTTATTGGAATTTAAGGCCTTAGTGATGAGTTCATTTATTTCTTTTAGGGTGTAAACGCAGGCCGCCGAAAAAAACTTCGTTTTTTCAACGAACAATTTTTTTTTCTTGAGCACTACAAAACGACAAAGACCTCGGTCATAAACCCTTTGCCAAATTCTTAATAATGGACAGAAACGGCCCATCTTGAAACGATTTAATAGCCAGACACATTATCTAAGTCTTCGGGAAGTCCAATCTTCAAAATTCCATCCTGAAGTCTCGCAATCGCTATTTGAAAACTACCCCAAAACTACCGCAGCGCTCCTTCATCATCACCGCCATTATTGAAAACTTTAATCTTGTATTTTCGATTTTATTGCTTTTATTTTAGGGCAACAAGTCCAAAGACACTAGCTTAGTTGTTATTTAGGAGGGGCTTCCATTTATGGTACTTAACCTCACATGCGTGTGGATACAGACAACCTTTTAAGTGTGATATTTTTTTTATTATGTGGAACAGCTGCACCTTCTATGAAATTTTCCACAACGATCGTTAACTTGTCTTTTAACTTTAAAATTAAACGTCCAAATTAACTTAAATGCGTTATAGCATTCACTAAGCTAGTTTAGTTATCCTTTTTATACTTTATTAATAATCTTTGGCCCCCAGAACGCTACCACTAGTCCGAACTAATTCGACATCGGCAATCACCGGACACAAATTTTTATGTAAATATTTTTGTTTTAAATCTCTACCAAAAACCCGACTGTGACCATCCGAATGTGTGCAATACCTTGTCCTTCTATTAGAACCAAAAATCTTATAAAGATCTGTTCAGAAAGCCAATCCAAAAGTCAGTCTGTGCAAAGAAACTCAGTGGGGCCCCCCCCCCCCCGGGGGGGGGGGGGGCGGTGCAGTTTACCGTTAAAGCTTATTAAATCTAATAGTAAGGATTTATTCTTTACCTAAACCAAAGTACTGAGCTTTAACAAGAGCCAATTCACGTTGTTCATATGTAAATAAACAATCAATAATCAATATCCCAAAGTAAAGGCCTTTCCCAAAGTTCAAGAGTTGAAAACTCAATTTGGCCTATCTTTAACCATTCCCTACTCCTTCAAACGGCTCTGCACCAAAACCCTTTGCTCTACCGACTTTCCCATTGTTCTCCTGGCCCTCCACCAATCAGACCCTCGCAGCTCTCCTCCCGTCCACGCTTTGGTCGAGAAAATCCACTGCTCCAGCATAAAAAGCCCCAGTTGCCCTCCCTCTACAACTCAGTCAGCACAGCTCACAGACCTCTCAAGCTAGAAGGGTCACGCCGGTCGGGAGTGGAGATGTCACATCCGTGGTTGCCATGCCGGGCAAAATGGTAGTGGTTCGTATGTAACTAGTTTAACTTTAGAAGTTTATCTTTAGGACCCCCCAATTCTAAATTTACAGTCTTAAACTAACCTCTAGCTTAGAGTCTTTATGATTGGTAAGCCAACTCGGCATTCTTGGTCCCTACCAACATAATGTTAGAGTAAGCATCTCTTTCTAAAAAGCCAAGTTCATTCTTTGTTCGTTTTTAAATGCAAACAAAGGGACGGTTTGACCCTCATGGATTCAGTGGAAAATAACTGTTGGACGACTTGAAAACTACAGTTGTCAAATATAGTTGCAACTTAGCGGACGCGGTTCAGCTTGCTGGGTATTCCAGGATTGGAACCCAAGATAAAAATACTTTTTCTAATCGAAATTAAGTGTGTTTTAGAATCAACTTTGTTATTCTTGATAATGTGAATTTTCCAAAAATGTAAATTCAAGCTCAGTGCTTTTTAAACTTGTTAAAGCCAAAACTAGTGTACTTAAATTGTAAAAGTGTTTATTATATTCATTTTCTGATGTTTTAAAATAAAAACTAAGAGTTTTTAAACTTCAGGTTCGTTCCATAGTGATTAATTGTTTCTAGTGTAAATTTTCATGTAGCCCGTTTTAGCTTTATACTTCGTTTAAGCAATTAAATTAATCCACCGTTGGTGGCAGTGAAATTACCGGTAGCATTAAGTTAGGCCTAGAATAGGACACCGACGGTCCATCCCCCAAGCCGGGACTGTAGCCCATGCTGTGTTTATTGTCGTAAAAAGTTGTAATAACCACAAAACTTGAGCTTAAGCCTCCTCCCTTCTTCACAGCACTCGAAATATAGCATAATGGCTGCGATTACATTGAGAGTCAATCGATTCACATTCCAAAGCAGACGACATCATTTACGCACCTCTCAAAACAGCGAAAACCAGTTTACAATTTTCACAAATTTTCGACAGCTTCGAAAAAATTTTAAAAAATATATCTCCTGCTGTCTTCTTCAGGTGACAAAGAAATAAAAATACTAGTTACATCACACTGTACTGGACGACGCTGATTTGAACAAAGCACGTGCGTGCGTAGCCTCCAAGAAATAGAAGGCCCGCATCTATACGTCTTTTCTTGGTACTCCATTGTGCTCGCAGCTGCTCTGCCAGATCTTTCCTCACCAAATGATGGATTGATGGTGTCGAGGGTGGTTGGAGGTTCATCAGCTCTCTCCCGTCAATTTCGTGCCTAACTATGGCAAGCGATTCGAGGCACCTCAAATGTTTATCGCTAACAGAGTTGGACTTTATCAGCGTAGTAGTCTTCTCCCAATCAATGCTGTGTCTGGTGGCCGTGTGGTGGGCTGCCTCGCTGTTTTCCTCATGCTCCTTTCTGGTGTCTGCCATACGAGTCCGGGCATCCGAGGAGCAGCTGCGAGCCATTGCTAGAAACGAGTTTGTTCGAGTAGCTAGGAACTCCATGACTGCCACCGAGGAAAAGACCTTCCTTGAAGAAGTGAAAGGCAGATTCGTAGATCTAGGATATCCTCCAAGACTGCTAAACACGTTGATAAAAGAAGCCAAAACTGTGAAGAAGGTGGAGAGAAAGAAGGGAGAAAAAGGAAGATGTAGGGAAAGAAAGAAAAAGAAGAGAAGGAAGCGAACCAAGAAGAATAGGAGTGACATACATGGGAGAGCAAAGCGAAAAGCTAGTGAAGTTGCTGAAACAACAGGGTTTTAAATTCCTTTTTTCGAAACCCAGAAGGTATAAAAAGGAGGCTTATGAAAAAGAAAGGTAAAAACATACACCAAGTGCACACTAGAACGGAAGGGAGAGAAAAGGAGGAAGAAGCCTTAAACAGAATAGAGAATGTAAGAGAAGGAGTATATAGTGTTCCTTGTGGTGGCTGTGACGCTGTATATATAGGTGAAACTAGAAAAGGTGTAAAAAGCCGAGTGAGACAACATATGGCAGACACCAGAAAGGAGGATGAGGAAAACAGCGTGGCAGCCCACCACATGGCCACCAGACACAGCATTGATTGGGAGAAGACTACTACGCTGATAAAGTCAAACTCCCTACATCTTTCTTTCTTTCCCTACATCTTCCTTTTTCTCCCTTCTTTCTCTCCACCTTCTTCACAGTTTTGGCTTCTTTTATCAACGTGTTTAGCAGTCTTGGAGGATATCCTAGATCTACGAATCTGCCTTTCACTTCTTCAAGGAAGGTCTTTTCCTCGGTGGCAGTCATGGAGTTCCTAGCTACTCGAACAAACTCGTTTCTAGCAATGGCTCGCAGCTGGCTCCTCGGATGCCCGGACTCGTATGGCAGACACCAGAAAGGAGCATGAGGAAAACAGCGTGGCAGCCCACCACACGGCCACCAGACACAGCATTGATTGGGAGAAGACTACTACGCTGATAAAGTCAAACTCTGTTAGCGATAAACATTTGAGGTGCCTCGAATCGCTTGCCATAGTTAGGCACGAAATTGACGGGAGAGAGCTGATGAACCTCCAACCACCCTCGACACCAGCAATCCATCATTTGGTGAGGAAAGATCTGGCAGAGCGGCTGCGAGCACGATGGAGTAGCAAGAAAAGACGTTTAGATGCGGGCCTTCTATTTCTTGGAGGCTATGCACGCACGTGCTTCGTTCAAATCAGCGTCGGACAGTACAGTGTGATGTAACTAGTATTTTTATTTCTTTGTCACCTGAAGAAGACAGCAGAAGACATATTTTTTAAAATTTTTTCAAAGCTGTCGAAAATTTTTGAAAATTGTAAACTCGTTTTCGCTGTTTTGAGAGGTGCGTAAATGATGTCTTCTTCACAGCAATTAAAAGGATGTAAAAATTGGTCTTTCAGAGATATTCAAAAGCTTCGAATTTTCTGTAATAGATGTCCAGAAAGGTTAGAAAATTGATAATGCTTGATTTAAAGCCCCCCCCCCCCCCTATTTTTGCCAAATTAAGCCCATGGGCGTTTATTCCATGATATTTACGGTAGTTATATGTGTGCGCATAATGGACAATGTTTTTAGCTTGAAACACTCATCACATCTGGCATGCTAATGTTTTTGGCTCATTGTGGATCGTTTTGGCTCGTTCATGCCCATTCTGACTTGTTTTTAGCTCGTTTTGGTTGGTTTTTGGCTCGTTCATGCTCATTTAGGCTCATTCTGGCTTGTTTTTGGCTCATTCTGGATCGATTTGGCTCGTACCAGGGATGGGTCGGTTTCATTTTTTGGACTTCGGTCCCGGTTTCGGTTTTTACGCTCACAAAACCGCGGTTTCGGTTTCGGTATCGGTTTTTGCCACCATCCACCCCCAATCAGCCATTTCTAGTTTTTTTTTTCTTGTATCAGTACTTACTAGCTTCTAACTCCTGCTTTTACTTTTAGCAGAGTCATAGACCATGGTCCTAGCTGTGGCATCATTTTCCTCTACTATTTTCCAGGGCTCGAAATGAGCGGTATCGCATCGCAATTTGCACCACAAATTTAAACTTTAGCGATGCAACTGTATTTTAACGAGACAATATAACAGCGTAGTCGTGATTGTGTTGGCTGACACAGAGATGCTAATCCCACCTACTTTATAGGCAGGCCAAGCGTCGCACATGCTAGGAAATCATTGGTCCTACCATCAACTTCGGTAGGCCTATTTAGTTAGTGGCGCTTTTGTTTAATCATACACGGGTCAGAATAGTCTTAACGTGCATTGGATGCCATAGTCTTGACCAAGCATCCGTGCGTGTAGCAAAGTAAAGTGAAACAAAAATGGCTATTGTTCAAATAAAGTAAACTTTTTGTATAGTTTTTTACTAAATAAATTATTCTTTAAAAATTTGCTAATCATTTTTTTGTGACTGCTACGCAAATTTGTATTTTGTATCGCATTTCTGCTATGCAATTTTTCTAAGACAATTCGAGCCCTGTTTTCTTTTTAATGATTAGGAGCTTTGCTGTCATTTATACGTAGAAAATGATGATTATTAAAAAAAAATTAGAAAAACAAATCAATTTTTGATTTTTCAAAGACCGCACGAAAAACCGACACAAAATCCAAATCGGTTTCGGTTTTCAGTAAAAACCAAAAATTCGGTTTCGGTTACCGACTCATCCCTAGCTCGTACTGGATAGTTTTGGCTTGTTCATGCTCATTTTGGCTTGCTCTAGCTCAAAGGCGAAACGAATACGGTTTCAGCAAGCGAAATAGCAGAAACTTCTGCTTGTTTAGGGCTCCATTCTACTGAATGGTAGACACCTGGGCCTAGGACAATTTTTTTTTTTTACCAATTGAGCATTTAATATCAATTAGCTCTCACCCACAAAGATCTCTAGACAGACTGTTTCGCCCTTTACTTTATGGATGAGAGCTAGGCTATGCTTGCTAGGGCAAATGACAAGGGCGAAATGAATACGCCCTTTGTGGGTGAGAGCTAATTGATATTAAATGCTAAATTGGTAAAAAAAAAAAAACCGGCAGTTATCGGCATTCCTTTTTAACAGTAATATCGGTATCGGTACGTCGGCAAAAAAGTTAGATCGGCACACCCCTAATTATAATTACTGACTTTAAACAGCTACAATGTTAGTTCTAATTAAGACCAACTAACATAATTGGGCTTAAATGAAAGGTGAACATGTATATTTTGCAGCAAGGGTAATTAAACTATTTATTTTAATTAGAATCTAAGCTACGACAGTTTATCTACATTGTAGCGCTTTGATGTTTGGGTCGTTTTACAATCAGTTCAATCTTTAAACTGGTGCAGTAGTCGTTCTAAATTAGATAAATGGATGTAATTAGGCTTAAATGAAAGCTGAAGATATAAATTTTCCAACAAGGGTAATTAAACCGATTTATTTTAATTAGAAGCTGAGCTACGGCAGTTTATCTACGATATAGCACTTTGATTTTTGTATCGTTTTACGATAACTTCCATCATTAAACTAGTGTAGTAGTCATTCTAAATTAGACAAAGAATGTAACTCGACTTAAATGAACGATGAAGATATATATTTTCCAACAGGGGGAATTAAAACGATTTATTTTAATTAGAAGCTAAGCTACGGCAGTTTATTTACGATGTAGCGATTTTTGGGTCGTTTTATGATAAGTTCAATATTTAAACTGGTGCAGTAGTCGTTCTAAATTAAATAAATGGATATAATTAGGTTTAAATGAAAGATGAAGATGTATATTTTCCAAAAACGGTAATTAAAACGATTTATTTTAATTAGGTGCTAAGCTACGGTAGTTTATCTACGATGTAGCGCTTTGATTTTTGAAAAGTTTTACGATATGTTCCATATTTAAACTGGTGTAATAGTCGTTCTAAATTAGATAAATGGATGAAATTAAGATTAAATGAAAGATGACGATATATATTTTCCAACAAGGGTAATTAAAACTATTTATTTTAATTAGAAGCTAAGCTACGGCAGTTTATCTACATTGTAGCGCTTTGATTTTTGGGTCGTTTTACGATAAGTCCCATCTTCAAAGTGGTCTTATAGATCGACATCACTGCCGTTTTACTTTGGTTTTTGGGGAAAAAATACTCACAATAAAAATACGCAATACCAAAAAAGTCTTCAAAATCTCAGGCGAATTCTCAGGCGAAACGCAGAGTTTGTAAACGAATCTCGGAGCATATGCAAGCAACAGCCAACGCTGACATGAAGAAGAGCGCCATTGCAGCACACAGTGTTAAGACCCAACACAGCATAGACTGGGAAAGCACGAAAGTGCTTCTGCATTCCAACTCTGGCAAAGAAGATCATCTGCGAGCACTGGAATCCCTTTCTATTCTACACTGCAAAGAAAACAGAATCCCACTGCTAAATGAGCAAGCACCTGCATACCCAAAAATTATGCAGTTTGCCACCCCAGACTTGGTACACCAACTCGAAATCCAGTGGAAACCATTCCTTACAACATCACAGGAAGAGGACACTACCTCAAGCAGCTCAAGCAGCTAGTGCTGCTTTTTAGGAGCCAAGTCCCACTGAGAAAATCGCCAAATTCAAATTTGTTTTACCGTTGACGTATGTAGTTGCTTTTGTGAACGGAACTCTGGGCTTGGCCTGAAGAAGGTGGCAGATAATTGGCCACCGAAAATTCGCCTGAGATTTAAAGACTTCTTGGTATTGCGTATTTTTATTGTGAGTATTTTTTCAAAGTGGTTCAGTAGTCGTTCTAAATTAGATAAATGGATGTAATCAGGCTTAAAGGAAAGATGAAGATGTATATTTTTCAGCAAGGGTAATTAAAACTATTTCTTTTGTTTTAGGTAGTTTATCTAATGCTACCAATTTAGTAGGAGCTAAGCAACAACAATTTTTCCACATTATAGTGATATGTTTTTTTGCTTCAGTTTATCACAAGTTCCATCGTTAAACTGCTACAGCAGCTGTTCTAACTCAGATAAAACGTTTTAATTGCCTTTGTAGGAAAATACATATCTTCTTTCATCTAAGCCTAATCACATCCATTTATCAGAATTAGAACGGCTACTACTGCAGTTTAAAGATAGTACATGCTGTAAAATGATGCAAAAATCCAGGTGCTACAACGTAGATAAACTGTCATAGCTCAGCTTCTAATTAAAATAAATCGTTTTAATTACATTTGTTGGAACATATACATCTTCATCTTTCATTTAAGACAAATTACATATCTAATTTAGAACGACTACTGTGACAGTTTAAAGATGGAACTTATCGTAAAATGACATAAAAATTAAAGAGCTACAACGCAGATAAACTGCCATAGCTTGGCTCCTAATTAAAATAAATCATTTTAATTACCCTTGTTGGAAAATACATGTCTTCATCTTTCATCCATTTATCTGAATTAGAACCTCTACTGTAGCAGTTTAAAGATAGAACTTGCCGTAAAATGATGCACAATTCAAAGCGCTACAACGTAGATAAACTGCCGTAGCTCAGCTTCTAATTAAATAAATCGTTTTAATTACCCTTATTCGAAAATACTTATCTTCATCTTTCAACTAAGCCTAATCACATCTGAATTAGAACCGCTACTGCAGCATTTTAAAAATAGAATTTGCTGTAAAATGATGCACAATTCAAAGCGCTACAACTTAGATAAACTGTCATAGCTCAGTTTCTAATTAAAATAAATCGTTTTAATTACCTTGTTGGAAAATATACATCTTCACCTTTTATTTAACCCTAATTATGGTAGAGGATCTTAATTAGAACTAACATTCCAGTTGTTTAAAGTCAGGAATTATAGTACACATGTGCGCTGCAGTATCTACATCGTGCATAAACGGCCTAAGAGAACTTAAATGACGAATTTTGGCCGGAAGGGTTAATTTTACGAAAAATATGAATAGAACCTCTTCTGAAGGAAATTGTATTCTAAACATAATTGGTAACCAGTTTTTTTTTCGACCGGATGAACGGTTTAGGCGCTGGAAGCAAAAAACTATTTTTTGGTCGCCATTTTTGGACACCATCTTGAATTCCGGGCTTAGGAGAAATTCGGCCTGGCACCCGGCAAATATGGATTCAGCATGCTCAAATTAGGTTAAAATCGCCCGGTGCCAAAATGTCTCAACATTTGCCGTTTAACTCATTTTAGAGCGTCTTTTCTGGGGAAAGTCGTCCTGTCTATCATGCCTGTAAGCACTTTTATTGTTTCTCCACAACAATAATTTGTTATTCTTCCTAACGCAGAAATAAAAATGTGCAAGAAGTCGTCCGTGATCTGATGCACACAGTGAAAGTTGGGTTCAATCCGGCTAAGGGCATGGTAGAGCTTAAGAGGGAGCTGTTTAGGTGGCTGGTTGACAAAAACAAAGGGTTTGCTGCTTCTTTTGGTTTAACATTTAAGCAATAGTGCGGTGTCAGCCAAGGTGGGAAAAGCAACAACTCCATTGTTTTCTTTCTTTCCGTGGTGTGATGTGCAGAAAAGGTCACTATAAGGCAGATGTCAAGACGGGAAGAGGTGGCAGACGACGAGTTGTGACAGTATTGTCGTCTTTCTTGTGTTGTAATATGGCTGGCCCATGTGGAGACGGGTGAAGGTGGCAGAATATGAGCTGCAACTCCGTTGTTGTCGATTTATTGTGGTCGGATGAGGCAACAACTGGCGGACGATGAATAGCAACTTCACTGTTGTGTTTGCCAGAGAAGGGAGTTTCTTTCTGCGAAAGTTTTTTTGTTGTTGTGGTGGAGTTTAAAGTAGGAAGGCGACAGGCGCTTGACGTCAGTTTTCCAGGCGAGCCATGATGCGCAAAACCGAAGCTCCTTAGAGTCTGCCGGGTGTCGACCAGATGAGAGTGAGAAGAGATCGAGCGGCGTGTCGGCAGAGCGTGGTCGTCCTTATTGCGCTTTCCGGCGAAGGTGGATGATGACCGCACGGGACTGGCGATGCCCAGGTGTGAGCAGAAGTAGACGGCGGAAACGAAGATGACGGATGCCTGTCTTTCGATCTTTTGGTGCGAAAGCAGGGCTTGAAGCGCGAGAGAAAACGAAGCTACCGTCTTAGGCGAGAGCTTAAGGAAAAGAGATGGCGTGCCGTCTTGCCCGAAAGTTTTTATAAGAGGACTGCGCACAATGCATGCGCAGTTGGGTTATACAGCTGGCCGGACCTAGACCAAGAAAAAACCGCAAGGGAGAGACAGCATTGCAGGAACTGAATGCAAAAAATTTACAGGTAGTGGATATTTCTAAACGGCAATTAGAAATCTGCATTTTACGTTGTCAAGGTTTCATGGCTTATTAAGTTTAATGGTTGAGGTTACTTAGGCTTTAACAGATGCACATTGTGACGTTACTGTCCAATCAATCACATGTTGTGACATCACTGTCTGTAATCAATAAATGCAGAGTGCACACTTGAAGCACTGCCACTCCTGTTTCATAAGGCTTTTGAAACATCATACAAGCTACAGTTTTTACTGCGTGTACGCATGTTCAAATACATTAACAATGTTGTGTCCACGAGAAGAACGCTTTGCATGATAAGACAGCAGAATGTATCTTAAAAGAAAATGTGTCTCAGCGAAGAAGTGCGTCTCCTTATATGTCAAGTTAAGAAAATAATAGGCCTATACGTTAAAAATAAAATTGGCATGGTTTTCCTGAATTAGTCTTTCTGCCTTTTCAGGGATGACAATTTTGCTTGATACTTGGCGTTGCCATGTTTTTTCTGCAAGGCAATGTTGGTTATCGAACGACATCAATCAAAGTTCTTTGATGAAAAAAAAATTACCTATCATAGCAATGCACGGGATCACAGTATTTTATTAGCATACAACCACATCACAAGTTGTTTATATAATGCCTGATAAACAGATGCTAGACACTCTATAGCCTAATGGCATCGAACAGCTGGCTTACCAGATTTGAACATGGTACCATGGGGTTGCGCTGTTCTCTGATTTGGTTCTTAGACATACATAGTATAGTTCACGGAAGGCAAACCTTTTTGAATGTGTGCCAGTTTCTGCAAATACATTTTACCAAGCTGCTATGATGTGTCACTTGCAGGTGAAAGCAGAAAAGGCTTTTCACGGAGACCTCGGTGAAAATTTTTTCACGCGGGCAATTGTTCCTCGGAAAAGACGAAATCCCACTGCACTTTAGGATTTTGATTTCGAATACGAAAAATCCAATATCATAATATGATGGGGGGATAAGAGACTCAGTAGCAGGGTAAGAGACTCGGAAGCCTCAGTTTGTAATGCTACATAGTCAGTCGACTCGGTACTTTTCCGGGTGTTTGTGACCACACACCATACATACACCTCTGCTACACGCCCAAATGGTTCAGGCTTTCCAGTAGTTTTAAATTTAAAGTTGAGTAGGCTACACGGAATTACACTAGGCCTATTTTAAATAGCTTCATTCATCAGCAACACATGTTCAGCTCTTTTGTTCAAAATAGTGTGCGATGGAGTCACTGCATGCAGGAAGTTCACCTTTTCATAAAGAAGTTTTTCAATTCCCCTTTGGCCAATTGTGAGGTTGAAAGAGTACAAATTGGTAAACATTCATCATGTTAAAAAAAAAAACCTTTTTCTGTCAACTTCATTATAACGAGTATTAAAAGAATGAGGAGAACCCTACTGGCCACCTTAGAACGATTTCTCCTTCCACAAATACACAACAGTTTGTAATTCGAACACACTCTTTCATAAAAAGAAAAAAAGAAAAATTCAGTACTTTTCAAACAATAAAGAGCTAGTGTTTTCAATGCAATTTTTTCACGTTTTTTATGTTTTGTTGAATAAATAATAGTGCCAACCCAATTATGAAGGAACGTAACAGGGGGTACAGTCTAGATGAGGATTCACATTTTTCTCAACTCGCCAATGGCCAGTACAGCAAAAAATTTTAATCACCAACTTAAAAAGTTTCGTTTCTAGACACTGGCAGTTGGTAACAAATGGTAAAAAAAAAAAAAAAAAAGACTCATTCAATGAATCTATCAAAACACAAGTTTCTTATAAATTATGGTAATTATTGTAACTTGTTTCAAAATAAAGAAATACTCTATAATTTTCTGAAACAAACAGCTGTAGCTTGGGATTTTGTAGCCTTTTGGAATCGCTAGATTTACTCTTTTATTCTCATGTTCTCGTTAAAAGGAACTTTTACGGACCATGTAGGCTAGCTCAATTTCTAGTCTAATGTACACTCACAAACAGAATATGATAGAATATTGACGATTAAATTTACAATTTCTTCATTTTCTTATAGGCCTAGCCTATTTCTTTTGCCAACAAACGACACTGCTGAATCATCAGCCGTTCTAATGCTAGCCTGCCCACGAAAATCGCAAACATCTCAAAAAGGCAACTTAATTTTTTTTCCATGCGACGCCAACGGTTTGCTCTTTTAGGACAATAATGCACGTCAGAAACAAACGCTTGGAAATTATCGGTGGCCGCTCGATGGAACCAAGTTGACTGCCGATGATACAGAGTCATTGGCAGAAATATCAAACAAATATTCTTTGTGATGGATTTCAAAGAGCTAATTGAGCTATAACTTAACAGTCGTAATCACACAAAAACAGAACATGTTGACTAAGGCACCTGGAGTCAGTCTCAAACATGACCAACACCCAACCATCAAGTATACTGCGACTGCAGGGGGTGGGGAAAGTCATTTAAATAGGGAGGGATTAGTAATTTTCTCTAACAAAAACCTGCCATGTATGCCAAAAGGAAACCAACGGCTTTGTGGTGGTAGTCGTCTGTGGGACTGAACTCAAATAAAATTTCATTTTTATTGATGCGACCGGCTAGAGTCTCCAAATACATACTCCTTGTCATCACTTCAGAAAACTGTAGGGAAGAAAGATTTCAGGTTACTAAACTTATCTGGCCGGCAACAAGTTCAGTGTGGACAATGTCCTACTTCAAGTTCAAAGCTTTAGACTACTGTACGGACGATAACATTTTTTTGTGTGGCTAAATAGATATTCCATTTAACGCAAGAACTATGTAGAATGGATAAGTAATATTGGAACAGTTAAAACTTGTCTTCAACCTTGAATATATAAAAAAAAACAATACTTTAAAAACACGAAAAGGTGTAGCCTAACTTGACTTCCTAATAATTATTGATTAGGCTAACAAATATCGCCTCGTTTGTAATTCGCCAAACTTATGATGAACGAAATTAGAAATTTGCTCACCAAGACACCTATTCCACTAGCATTCGTTAATTATAGGTTTACATTGCATTAAGTATTTTACTTCGGCAGCAAGCTCCTACTGTAAGTGTAATAACAAATCATTGTTTACAAAAAGAGTGTGTAGGCTGGTTTCAATATCAAATCTGCTGTGTGGGTGCGTTCAGACGAGTAGACCCAGCGTAAAAGAGCTAGAACCCTAACTTGTATTACATACTGCAATACTTCACATGACAAGACACCTTATCTCACAAATATTCTGCTCAGATAATCTCCGCATTAATTTGATATACCAACTGATATCAGGTCACGCGATAATATACAACAGTATTTTTCCTCAAAAACCCTGACAAGCCACTTCATCGATATCCTAACTTCGTCATCGCGCTCGTCTTTCTTCCATTGTTTACACAGTTATTGACCAATCGTACAGGGCTAATGAACCTTACCATTTTTCGGTAGACTTTTTATGACGTTCACTGCAGCGTGAAATAGTTCTTCCGTCGTCATTTTCTGATTTTTCAACGTTACTTGCGCCACTTTCTTCCTCTCATTTTTTCCTCGTCCTCGAAAGAGACGCAAAACTTCCTTCTAATGTCGACAGATGGCATAATTGCGCTTCCGCTCTTGCGCAAATGAAGAGAACTTATGTAATGCCGTGTGTTCGTTTCGTTTCGCCGGGGATGAACCGAATGTTCCCGCCAGTTCAGTCTGCGTAGCAAATATAAAGTCAGCATAGCGTAATATCAGGAACATAATGCAATCATAACCTTAATCGGATTATTTCTATTTTTTTAAGTTTCATAATTTTACATGCATTCATTCCTACACACTACATGTGAAGGTTTTGTTACCTGACATAGCAAGAATGTGATGGTAGTTCGGTGTTATTATGGAAGTTTTCATAACGCCACACAAGATAACGATGTTGATGATGCTACAGGCTTTTCTTTTAGAGAAAGGTGCGGGTCAAACAGGCATCGCCACACAGTGACACCCAAAAGAACCATTTTACCCCATATCGCATCATTCATTACCTTCCTAAAGCACCGAGCAGAACGAACCAACCGCACCACTGTTGGTGACAGTTCAGCTCACTCCCTACGATAGCCGTGTTGATGTGGTTTGCTTACGTCCACCATCGTCAGCGATGAATGTGTTTCCGGTACCTCACGCATGCTCAAAAGCTCCACCACTGGCAACCGTCCTTCCCGAGATGGTTTGCAATTTGGCATTGCTAGCGCCTGGTCACATCCATTAGCCTAACCTGGTCCAATCAATTAGCTACGTCTTAGATCAACCATCAATAAGTCGAAAACCAAAAGTTACTTTTCATATAGGCTAATCTCATACTGGAACTCCCTTCCAGAACACGTTGTCGCAGCAACGGATATAAACATATTCAAAAATAACCGCGGCGAGGACATCACCATATAGAGCAGTGACACGACTTAATGGGTTAGCTGAAAGGGGCACTGCAGAAAGAAAGAAGGGCGTGATACTGAAGCCGATGCTGTGAAGAGTGAATTCTTAGACATAAAACGCGCGATTTTTGTTGTTGAAGAAAACGTTATTTTATGCCTAAGAAATCCGCTTTTTCGTTGTTTTTCCCTCCAATTTTATGTAGTGCACCTTGTAGTTATGCCCTCCAAAACCCATACTGGTGCCAATTTGGCGGCAAATGTCACTGCTCTATACACTAACATGGTCCAACATTATGAATGACGTTATTCTTTTACCAGTGCATAAAGTCTATTTAGGTAACTGAAAATAATGTAACACGAATGGCATGTACCCTTGCATGGTATTGGCATGAAACTGTTATATAAGCATTGCATGAAATTAAATCTGCTTCGCCGCAGACCCGCTAATTGAGCTAGGTTAATTGATTCTTGTATTTAGGAGTGCGAGGATAAATGGGAGTACTGTAGGTTCACTAATATTTTGTAAAGTGCTTGTAAACCAAGTCTTATATTCTTGTGTAGCCTATTGACTATTGTTACAGAAAAACTGAAACGAAAATTGCATGAACTTTTAGCATAATTTCTTTAAAAATTCATATATACATACATACCTGTTGTTATCCTAACATACTATAGTAACTTTAAAGCTGCATAGAGTTAAATTGTGTCTTTTTTACCAACATCTTGTTAAGTGAAAAATATTTATGCATCGTTGTATGCTGCATAGCCTGCACGGCATTGCAGCGTAAGCCAAAATAAAGTAAAGTAAGTAAAGTCTGGTCACGTTAAAGGTATGACGTAACGAGTGTTCTGTTGAGCTTGTTGATTTTGTTGAGCTGTGATTGCAATTTCGGAAGTACTAAACGGCTGAGACAACGTTACTGCGCATGCGCAACGTCAAGATTGGTGCCAAACTGTCTCTAACAATGGTGCGTTCTGTTCGTGCTGTTCGGTGGTTTAGGAAGGTACTGATAATCCCCAGGTATGGCGAAGTGAGATGTGACTTGATCTTTGATGGCATCACAAAGTACGCCACAATTAGTAAACCATGTGATGTGAGCGATGATAACCTAGCTTTCCGAGGAGGGTGCTGTCCGACGGTTAATTTGAGTGCCAACTTACTGTAAAACAAGCGCCGACGAACGAGCCCCTCCAGGCCGATGTTCATTTTCTGTGTTTGTTCATTTTTACAAATTTTATCAGGCAGTGCTGGGGGAATTTTTCGCGAGCTACGTGAGTAAACCTGCTTTATCTCACTTGGCCTTGAAATTTTCCGTCTGCGCTTTCCGATGCGCATTGACGCCACGTGTCTCTTTGCGGTGAACGAGGTGCTCGAGTGGCTGGGTTTCCAACAATGAGAGTAGTTTATCGTTGAAACAAATCAACACCCAGGCTTCACGATGGCTCATTATAACTTTAAGAAAATAACCGTGGTGCCATGTTCTAAGGTAATGTGTTTGTGTAATTGTATGGGATTTTTTTTTCTTTGAACTTAAAAGTTAGTAATGGTCGTTAGGCCTAACCACTAACATTGTAACAACAGTAGCACGCCCATGAGGTAGGGCCGATCTTGGATGAAACTTGACTTTTTAAGTTATAATTTCATTCTAAAGTAGTAGTCTTACTTAATGGTGTGTTGGTGGATCGGCTCCTACTGGGCTAAGCAAGCTAAAGGCTCGTTTGTTAATTAGGCTAGTCTTGTCCATTCTGAAATCCGGAAAAAAAACGGTAGAGAATGTCTAGAAGTAGAATAAAGTAGAAAGATGAGTTGGTCAATGTTAGGCAATCACTGGCTTGCTGGTTTCGATTCATTGGCCATTCATTTGGCAGTTTGTAACTTGTATTTGTATTATGATTTTGAAGTTACATAGACCTACCGTAGATTCCCACAAAAAAACCGAGGGGGGGGGGGGGAGACTAGCACTTCCATGGCGGCTCAAGGCCTACCTACCACGGATCCATTCATACGTCAGAAAACTACTGATTTTCGAGGTTCTGGACTGGAACTTTGCCTAAATTTTCAGCGATCAAATTCAGGATTTCAGGCTTGTGCAATTTTCACCTCGTGGCAGAAATTGTCAACCTCGTAGTAGTTGTGTAATCTTCCACCTGACCACTTTTTCGGCGATTTTTAATCCGCAATGAAAAGTCCTTAAAGGCACATAAATCCATCCGTTCTGGCCACTTCATTCGTACGTCAACTGCGCTAAAATGTAGTTCACACGACCGCAGCGCGCATTGCTCTCTTAATGAACCATCACGTCACATCCAATGCTAGATCATACTCATTTCTGAGCCGAGCCACGTGACACATCATACCATGGACTTCTATGTTATCACACTATGCTCCATGATCGTGCGAACGCTAAAAGGTAAACAAACACTGGCGCCCATAACTGCAAGTTATGACCATCAACTTCTGTCTGTTGCTGCGTTTAATACCCACACGTTAGTTTTATTTAAATTGAGAAGTTAAGCAAATAAACGATTCTGTGGTCTTTATTGTGCACGTTGATATCGAAATTTACGTCCTATCGTTATCGAGTATGTTACGTATTTGATTTGCGAATTCATGGAGGCATGCAAATAGGTTAATGGAGAGACATGTGCTTCCCACTATTTAAAAGTAATTTTCTTCCGTTTTTACCAGCTTTGCTACAATTTCTGGATAATATCTGGATATTTTATCTGGATATTATCCAGAAATTGTAGCGAAACTAGTAAAAACACCGTTATTCATCTTGCTGTGAAACACTACAACGATTGAAAAATGTCACACGAGACTCACAAAAACGCACACTTTCACAACAAAAGTGTGCGCGGCCGCGCCATCGCCGCAAGAGCGGCATTTCTGTTTTTGGTGATTGGACTGAAAAATGAAATGTAAACAGTTTAAACTTACCTTTAAGGTGCCTGATGACGACTACAGTTAGTAGTTGAAAATTTGCAGTTATTAGACTATCTTCATTATGAAAGTGTGCGTTTTTGTGAGTCTGGTGTAACAAAACTAGTAAAAACTGAAGAAAATTACTTCAATGGTAATGCGATGGTACAGGGGTGCCCACGGGTTGTGAATCTTGTGATGGCGAGTGAGGAGGGCATGTGACTAGCAGCTCGTTGTTCCAATTTTTTAAAATTTAAACTAATTTCGTCCTCTTCCACCCCCTCACCAAAGTCACAAGCTCCTAGTACCCACCAAACAACGATATTCCTGTTATGCCCCCGCTCCCACATCACTTTCTTGTCCTCCACCAAATTCGTGAGCACCAGCATTTTCTCCTCTACCTCACGAATAAAAATCAAACTTTTTAATAAGTTTTTTAGATTTCCTGTGGAACTTCCCCCCCCCCTCCTTTCTTGCCCAAACACCAGCAAATGTAAACCTACTATGAAATTTAGTTGGAGAAAAATGGGAGGATGAAGTCCCCCCCTCCCCCCAGCAACCCACCAAGTATACGTTGTACAATGCCAATTGAGATATACGTAATACACATTACGGCTAAAGTTCACGTTACCACAATTTTCTAAAAGCTCTGAATTCTGTTAGTACTTACCCTACACTCTCATTATATGGTCTCCTTTTTTTTGTGGGAGGCGCGGAACACAGTTTAAACCCCATCAGTACGTTACCACAATCAGTACATTTATACGGTGTCCGTTTTCGCTCGCGGGGCTGTGCACGGAAGCCCACTCATGTCCCCGCGCTCTTGCCCCCAGCTTATATTTTTTTCCCGTAAACAGTTCAGATAAGTGGGTTGTTATTGTCAGTTTAGTTTTGTTTTGTTGTTATTGTCGGTTAGGTTAGGCAGGTACCGGCTTCTGTTTGGCGTTTCACTTGACGGACTTTGGCCCTGTTGATGCTTTCCTGCACGGCGCCGTTTGCCTCGAAAAAAAACAAGCGATTTTGCGTCTTTTTTTTTTTTTTTTTTCGCCTTAAACCTCCTTTCCGCACCTTGGAATCAACTTTAATCTGCCTTACGACGATAATAAGGCAAGTCTTTTTTTTCTTCTTAAAATTTGAGGGTTTGTGGTAAACTAGATTTGTGCCCACATTGCATTGATTCGCGCGCAGCTGACCTTATAAAACTACGATTACAAGTTAGTTTTTGTTTACGCTTACGCTGGTGCTGTGTATGCAGTTTACATTTATACTTTGTAAAGTATTTATCCATGCACTAGCGATTACTAATGTTACTAATGCAGGATATAAAGTTGCTAGTCAACAGTCCAAATTGTCCTAAATTTGCACTCGGGAATTTAACATGGACTTATCCTTCCTCCAAGGCCACAAGCGGCAAAGGTACTTGGCAACGTGAAGTGCCTACGTAGAGAGTATACATGGTTTTTACGTCTTCAAAAATTAGGGCCAGCCTTGTGGCGGGAGTGAGAAACCATTCGGACTGAACGGTGCAAAAGAAGCTTAATAGCCTAACGCGCCACATCTGTCGTTGGGATCGTACCCTTAGACAGTCAAATAAAAGGTAAATTAATTCATACAAAACTATTTCTCATGATGTTTCGAGGAAAATTGTTAAAATATACGGAGGGCGTTATATGCCTTTAACAAGGCAGGTAAAATCATTGGGGGGGGGGGGGGCCAACCCTTCTGAATGTCAATCCAGTAGCAGTCGCCACTTGGCCAGTAGACCTTACAAAGCACTTGCCATTTCACAATTTTTACTCGCCACATACCAAATACGTCTTGTATGATGGGAGGTTTCTCTAATTTATGCATTAACAAATTTTGCAATTCTCTTAAACTCCAGTATTAATGCAGAAAATCCAGTTATATCGCCCTTATAAATCTGAGCATAACGCCACAAACCGTTCGTCTCTAACTTATGTGGTTCCAGAGATACCCCATTTTTAGTGGCATGCTCTGTAGCTAATTGCCGATTTGGCAAGTAAGGCTAAATTCCAAGTCGCCAACTGTTGATTTCCACTCGCCAAATGGCGAGTGGCGACCAACATTCGGAAGGGTTGGGGGGGGGGGGGGGGCTTTGAGAATCTTACAAGTAGCCCAGTAACCGAACAAGCATTTCCCTAAAATTTGATGAACTGCAACTGTTACAATGCAAATAACGGTAAATAAAAAGGAAAATGTCCGGTTCCGAATGACACCCAAGTTACTTTTATTTTGAGTACTTATTATTTTTAGCATTGAAAGCAAGGCCTACGATTACAAGAATTGAACTATTTTTCGACTACTCAATCAGGGTTCATATTGGAGAGTAAAGGGCCTTCTGCACTAATTCTCATAATGCACACAAGAGCATCAGCATTCAGAGAAGCTTTCTAGTCACTGTTCACAACATTCTTTCTACGGCTGATGTAACAAATGTTTTTTTTTCCGGCCTTTTTATATCCCCTGAGAATTTTAGAGTTTATATTCATAGGAAAGGAAGAAAAAGTAATGCCTGTCGTTTCGTTATCGAGTTTTGTACTGTGTTGCAAAAAAGCACATTGAGTTATGTATTTTGCGTGCTACTTGATTGCAACCTCTAGGCAAACAGTGCCACGAGCAAAGCCGAGCCTCGTGGCAATTGCAAGCGAGCTTGTGGCATTTGCCACGAGCTATTTCGAGCCCTGGGTATTGCACGTTTATTTAAGCTCACATAGACCAATTACACTTCTAAAAGGGAACGTGTAAGCCTAAATCGTGCATGCCACATGCACCGAGGCTATTACCTTGTTCAGCTGCAAATTTTGGTAATTATGTAGTTTTGCCAAACCGCGCAAAATCATTCGATTTTGGTAGATAACGACACAGTTCTTCCTCTTCTCATTTCATGTTATAAAAATGGGGGAAATGTTTTTTAGTTCTCCAAAAACATTTTAAACCACGTAAAACGGTCGGCCTAGCCATGTTGGGTGATACAGAGTAGCACGTAAAGGCGACTTCGAGAAAAAGTAATGTTCCAAACTATGCTGCCTTGTCGGTGCTTCTTCAGTTTAGGTGGAAAAAGAGTTGGATACGATTTCTGATGTTATGTGTTTAGCCGCAGCGAGCTAGGCATGTAATTTGGAAAGAAACGAGGAAAAATAATTTGTTTCTTTCATTGCGATGGAAATCAGGTTTTCGTGCTACTGTTGTTTTACGTGTTTTTAATTTTTTTTCCAGTACTTAAAACACATTTCCCCAGATTTTTTAATTTGAAATGGGACGAGGATGAAGATCTCCATCGGTTAGCAAAAAAATTGTATGAAAGGGTTCGTGCTCAGGCTTGAACAGTTCAGAGTAACGAAAAATCGCGTGCCAACAAAAGCGCACATGAGTTTTATATTTAGTCTCTCTCTATGGCAAAGAATTTGACCATTCTACTTTGAGTGACGGAAATATAAAGTAAACAAAGACGCTCAAACTCAAAAAAATTTCAATACTCGTATCAGTATTGCGAATTTTCGGCAGGCATTATCCGAAAAACTAATTTTCAGTCCTATCTTCGGCAGGCAGCAATAAATGTGTGAACTACAGTCTTCATAATTGTATGCGCTCTTCTAGATGGATTGAACTAGAAATGGAATTTGATCCATATAGAAGAGAACATACAATTATGTAGACTGTAGTTCCCACGTTTCTTGCAGCCTGACGAAGATAGGAGGACTGAAAATATTTATTTTATTTATTTTATTTGATAATGCCTATCGAATTTGCAATACGGATGTGATGAGTATTAAAATTTTTTGAGTTTGAGCGTCTTTGTTTACTTTATAGTCTCTCTCTGGAAAAGAAGATGGCGTGTGTGAGGAGCGGAAAAGGCGCTGACTAGTTAGATGTCGTGATAGGGCAAGCTTTAGACAGGTCTAATAACTAATCACGATGGACTAGTAACCTACACACTGGACGAAAGAGTACAGCGGAGCGACACCAGACTTGCAAAAGTGCAGTAGTGACTAACCTAACGCTATTGAACACTGGACCTTTGCAAGATGACAAAGTATTCGTACTCTTCACCGTTTATGATCTTTTACCTTTCAATTTGGAGTGGCTCCATTAAACTACATAATTAACCAATTTTTAGTTGAATTCTACCGTGAAAACCCTGAAAACTAGTACTTTTCCAACGTTAACTAGACACTTATTTTAATTTAATATTCAGCGTTGTTTACCGCATTTTCAATTCATTTAACTTTTTTCTTCACGTATACGCTTTTCTACGCGTCTCCACAAATCACAAAAGTACGCATTTTTACATGTCTGATGATCACGCACACCAAATTACTGAAATGTATTTATTAAGCAGTTCGGTACATTTTTGAGGTCTTAGTTTTGAGCCTGGACATTTTAGAATTAAAAAGAACTTGGTATGGTGCATTATGGCTCAAAAGTTGCAGATAATTTCTAATGGGATGCATGATTGTAGAGAAACTAGGAATTTTTCCTGAGGAATTGGGGTTGGAAGTTCTCGTAAATGTTGGCGAAGTTCTCGTAAATGTTGGCGAAGTAAGGGTCATTTTTAATTCATTTAAGAGATACATGTCACAGTATCTGCGTGAGGTGAGCAACACTCACAAAATGAATAAAATGTTGTGTGTCTTAATCCAGTTAGCAGTTATTATGTGTTTGCATTGGTTCCAGTAAAGCTGGGTTCTACCAAGCTCGGAATAAACAAAACAATCTGGGACAGAGTGTCTAACTTGGAGAACCTTTTTACTAGAGTGAGCTGTCCTTAGTTTTTCCTAGAGTGAGCGATTAACTTTACATTGTTGTCATGCAGCCATTTTTGTTTAAATACCTAAACGAACACTGTAAGTAGAAACATGCGCATAAACCACATGTAGCAAAATAAAAATATTCACGAAGCAGCTAGGCAATGGTTATTGCTTCTGCTTTCTCAGATTTGCCTTGCTACTCCAGAAGGGTGCTTGCCGAGCTCATTTTTTTACTGAGAGGAAACATTTTATGTAATGTTGCTGAGAATTATTTTTGGCCAGCTTATTTATAGTTCATTTGCTTCTCTTACAGGACTTCACCGACATTGTGTTGTCAAAAACACAACGAAAAACTCCCACGGTTGTACACAAGCAATATAAAATTGGCAGAATAAGACAGTTTTATACCAGGAAGATAAAATTCACTCAACAGAACTTTCATGACAAGTTGACTCAAATCATTAACGATTTTCCAAAACTTGAAGTAAGTAAAGTTCAGTTTGAAAAATGTAATTATTATTCTTCATGCTGTATTCCTCACGGCTTTGGTTATGGTACCCTCGGAAATTCTTGAATTCAAGACATTATAAAAACATATCTCACTTGAAAAGGACATGATTAAAATGCCTACCATTTCGCAAGCTTACTGCTTTGGTTACACCTACGAAAACTGTCATAATTTTTGTTTATGGTAGATGGTGGTGCCGTCGTCTTCCCCATAAATAATTTCGATGTGAAATAAAAGTTTTTAATAAGTATTTACCGACGCGATTCTTGGACAGTGTGCATTCGACCATTTTCTACTTATTGACCCAGACCTGAAGTCAGTCGAGGACTGTTTCGTGGACTGCATTCTCTTGGAGGCTGAATGCTCTCGCTCTTGCGTACTAACGTTCGTTCCATTTTAGTTCATTCAAAAAAACTACGACAACTTTTAACAATGGCTCTAGTACCTGATTATTTAAAAATCGGGTGTTGGTACAAAAGCACCATAATACCAGAACCGCCTCATTCAGTACTGGGACCATCGAGTACCGCGGTACTAAGCTTGGTATCGGCACCTGATGAAAAATGTCTGGTACTGCCCAACACTACTGTAAAGTCATGTTTTCAGCGACAATAGCTTGGAGAACAGGTAATTGGCTTAATTCGGAGAGCCCGGGACGCTTGTTTTTCAACTAGTTTTTAAATATTTAGGCCCGTGTTACGTGTGCATTATTTTTCTTGTATTTCATTTGATGCTAGGACCACTAAATAAATTGTATTATGAATTCTCAATATTTTTACAAAATTGGACTTCGAAGAACCAAAGCTTGACCAAACAAATGATACCCTCCTGTTTACAAAATACAAAATAGGCTAAATTCTGCCCACAAGTTTAAATTTAGTACATGTCTTTCTCTTCATTTCCCAGGCATAAGACGGGTTTTCTCTTCTCCTGAATGCCATGGACCAAGCCTTTTTTTTTTTTTTTTAATATTTAGTTAACTTGTGTTGCAGGATATTCATCCATTTTATGCTGATTTGATGAATGTGTTGTATGACAAGGATCATTACAAGCTGGCTTTAGGACAGATTAACACTGCAAGACACTTAATTGACAAGTAAGGCAGCAAAGTATGTCTTTATTTGAAGTCTTCGTGTGTGATTTTTGATGTAAACGCACACCTATTCAGTCTTTGAACAGTATAACCGAAGTTTCAAGACTTGCTGGAGTGTGCAAGATAAAAACCTGTTTCGCTTTGTTGATGGTTCTGAGTCAGTAACCAAATGCGAAGCAGAGACAGCTTTAACCCTGGTTAGCCTGTTGTAATCTTTGTAGTGGTGACTTGGGTAACCATATTGCATATGAAGGGTCATATGCAGGGTGTAACAAAAGCTCGTGTCAATACTTAGGTGACTTTTCCTTTAGTCCGACTTTGACTCTTTAAAAGTTTGTTCACCATCTTCGGTCACTGCATTCCTATTCTGATTTATGTTTACAATCGCCAGATAGTAAGCGTGGATTAGATTGGGGGAAGAGAGTTGTAATTTGAGTTATTAATTCATCCGATAACAAAAAACAAGAAGTTTTTGGCCAAATGTTTATAGGAATTATGTTGTTAGTTTGACCCAAAGAATTAGTCACCGAAGTATTGACACGACCTTTTGTTACACCCTGTAGAATGTGGTTATTCAGTTTTGGTTCGGTTTATTGACTTTGCCCAACGTATGCTATAAAACCAATGGGCCCCCACCCTCTTCCCAACCCTCCAGGATCAGTTGGAACAGGCCATTTACATTGTCCCCTATCAAGCTTTCTGCTGGTTAACGAAGGCTTTATTTAAAAAAAATCGGGAACAATGAACATAATTAAATCAACTAGGGATCGACCGATACAGAAAAATACCGATCCGATACCGATTTTCCCCTCGCACGCCGATCCGATACACCGATACAGATATACCGATACCGATTTAAAAAAAAAGTCAATGGGTCAGAAAGTCAAACGCATACTTCATCATTAAGAAACTAGTGTGCAAGAAAATTAAATTTCTAATTTTTTTCTCTCAGTGGTGGCATATCCGCAAGTGTACCTTCGACTGTAAAAAAAAAAAAAAAACAGCATACACTGCAGATAGGCCTAATCCCAAGAAGCCCTGCCCTGAATCTGGCAATGCACACACGTTGAATTCACTAAGTTGCTGTGCAGATGACGTCATGGGTTACAAGCGATGCTATGCAGGGAAGGTGTCTCACAAGCTAGGTGGAGTAGCCAGCGCGCACTGAAGTTGGTCGTATCGGCTAAAATATCGGTAAATAAACACCGATACAGATCCGATACCGATACACAGAAAATACCGATAATATCTGTAAATACCGATACAGATATTAATATCGGTCTATCCCTAAAATCAACATGGTACGCTGTTTACCATTGAGCCTTTCGGCCTTTCGTGTACAATGAACATACTTGGGCTGCCCTGTTTCATGAAAAAATAAAACGGGTGTTCTTAGGAATAATTAAAAAAGAACTTCTGCTGTATTCTTTTGCTTTCTTAAATAGCACAATTTCTACCTCATTTTTCATTGCGGAAACGTTAATTGCTGCTGGGTAGCGAGAGGAGAGGCTTTGAAAATAAGTCGGGCCCGCTTTCCTGCAAAACGCGTCGGTATACTGAGATCTGCAAGCTGCTCCTGTCGTAGCAAGATTTGATGATATTGCAGTTTCAAACGTAATTCTATTATCGCAGATTTTTCCACTGGCTGGTACACCAAGTTTGTTTAGCATGAGGCCACAGTAAGGCGTGCACCTTTCGGACAGTTGGACATGTGCTGCTACTAAGCCATGACTTAAAAAATAATAGGCTCCAATAGGGCGATATCTCGGTCCAAGTATTTTTTGATGGGTGTTGTATAGGACGTTTTGATTTGTCTTTACCTCCTCAGTATGCCTTGGAAGTTTGTCGGTTTTATTCTGAAACACCCTGTAGATGGTAGTGTTGCACGGTATTATGTTTTTGCAGGACGGTACGGTTCTGAAAACAGCGGTCTACGGTAATATCACGGTAATTTAGGAAATAATTTTGCACTATTATCCACGCACAAAAGAATCAAATATGGCTCTTTGCATTTAATTTTTTCACTAATAGCGGGACTTCGCTTTTTTCTTAATTGGACGCCATGATATCGACAACACAAACACGCTCGGACAACCCGCCCACCGGGTCCGCAATGTGGACACTTCCTCTGCATAGCAGTGGGATCGGATTTCACTCACTCGTGCAAATTTCACACCTTCGTATCGGCGTTTAATTATGCGAATTTAATTTAAAACATTGCTGCCATCCAAAAACAAAAAGAGGGAAAAGCTGATTCGTTAATGCTCGTCAGCACCATATTCATGGTAATACCGTGGTGCTAAAAAAGGAACGATATTGATACCATAATTTTTTTTTATCATCAATACCGTGAGTACCGATTTACCGTGCAACACTAGTAGATGGTTACCCTCTTTCTTAAAAAACAAGTAATTGCCAACACTAAACCGTAGTTGACTTTGCGAAAATCGGTTTTATTAAGAAGTCGAAATCTAATAAGATCCACGCAAATCAAAATTGACTTATTCGATTTTCAATTTTGTGAAATTATTTCAATATATGCTTAAATTAAGTGTAAAATAAAACATTAACTTAAAACAAAAATTTAAAAAAGCTGTGATAGACGGCTTTAAATATACTCGGTGACTCTTTGTCTGGTGTGATGCATTAGCCATTCCTGGCTTCACTTCTTGTTCCTGAGCGACTTTCGGTGTGGACCAAGAGAAGACTGATGTTTACTTTGGCTAACAATGAAATGTACGTTGCAGAATTGGAATTTTTTTGCTTTAAAATGAATTGTTTTGCTTAAATGAGGCTAGCAACTTGCTTACATGAGGTTCATGTTAATTAACATTTTATATGTGAAATAGGCCTAATTAGTTCAAGTGCATTTATAAATTTTGTTTGTTAAAAAAGCCTGACTGACATAAACTTTATTAGGAAACTTCCATTCGATCTGAAGTATGCCTGTAATATCTGAAAACTCCCAAGTTTTTTTTGGGTGGGAGAGAGAGACTTGCTGAACTCTTTTTATTAATAACAAAATTAAGCATTGCCTAAAAATGAACACACAATTCATGTTGCAAGTATGGAGTAACATTAGTTTACCAGAAATGTAATTACCGTAAATAGTGTATTAAAAGCCCAGTTGAAGCTAAAGCCCACCCCCTAAAAATGCTGTAAAGTCAAAATCATGAAATAGTGGGAGTGGAGTTAAGCCCACCCCTCAAATTGTCGTTTTCCTATGAAAAAGTACCTAAAAGTTATGATAAAGATAGTACTGCTTGCTATGTTTACTGGCCCCTTTTTCCTCCCTGTGGTAATAGTGGACTCTTCCTTTAGCTCTTAGCACCTGCACAAGGCCTGGGCATCTCTCACCTAAGCCTCCCCCCTTCTTCACAGCAATTAAAAGGATGTAAAAATTGGTCTTTCAGAGATCGTTCATAAGCTTCGAATTTTTTGTAATAGATGTCCAGAAAGGTTAGAAAATTGATAATGCTTGATTTAAAGCCCCTATTTTTGCCAAAGTAACTGCATAAGCCCATGGGCATTTAATCCACTATTTACGGTATTGCAACCTGATAATTTTATTTTTTTTGTTAATTGTATATAGTATACAAATTACAAAACAAAATTGTTTAAACTCTAAAATTAATCAAAATCCCAAACCAAAGTCTGTGTTTTCTTGCACAAAAACGATGGAAATTGATTCTAACCCAAAATATTAAAATGACAATCCCTAATAAGGACATTTGAGTTTGTTTGGCAATGGTGCCTTGTCCTTCCTAGGAAAATAGAAAACCGAAAACAATTGGCACCTGCGGTCCTGCCACTGACAAATAGTTTGCTCTTTACTTATACTCACAGTTTGATCACGCAAAACCAAAAGTCAAAGGTTTTCACTTCGAAACTTACGAATTGTCTTCAGCCAGTTAAGCCACCAGCAGGGCCGGATTTATAAGTAGGCCCGAGAGGCCCGGGACTATAGCGGCACTTTTTTAGGGGCAGCATGACGGCTTAAACAATTTTTTTACAAAATGCTGGTGCCTTCCATTGTTAGAATTACGCAAACCTCGGAACTAAAAACCTTACGAAATACCGTATCCTGTCAAGAGGTGACACTAGAAATAATGTTGTTGCTATCATGCGCAATACATACAAATAAGGCTGTACCGAACCGAACAGAGGGTGTTCGTTTCGGTTCGGTGTTTGGTCTTTCAAACGCAAAATACCAAACCGAACATATTTTCACTTCTAATCGACAGATTTTGATGTTTCAATACACCATTTTGAAGGTTTCTTCGCCAGCTTTCTGTTGGTCCAAACCACAAGTTCCTAGCTCTAACTGTTCAGAAGTTATAAGGCAAAATGTAAATGTAGTGGACATTTTTTTATGTTTAATACAGTTTCAACATCTATGGACTTACAAGTCCATGTGAAATACCAATATTTGTTAAGAATCTTGGGCTTTGTGAACTGAGTTCTTTTAAATTTTAGTTTAAGATCGACTGGTTTGGTACATTTTTGTTCGGTTCGGAAGTGTTCGTCTTATTTATGGTTTGGTTCAGTACAGCCTTACATACAAATAATAATGCTTTTCACAACAGTAACCGTACAGTACCGTGTAAGCCGATTTTGATAATCGCTAAATATCTGCGAATTGTTCAGGGTATAACAATTCAACATATTTTCTCCATCAACTCAATGTCGTATCGGTACTGATTGAGTTCAGGGTCGGTGTTGTATGTGAGTAGGGCCTATTAATTTTTTCTTTAAATCATATAGTTACGTTATTTATGAACTTTTCATTGTATGGACATTTTGTGTAGGGTTGGTTGTCATGCTTTGACCGTAGCAATGAAATAAAATGAATAGCAAATGAGCAGCTGTGAGCGTGTGAAACTAAAGTTTCTTAATTTAAGTTCAAAGGGCAACAGAAATAGGTTACTTATTTTTGTCCTACCAGTTTTCCATGGATCGCAAACGAATCTACAAATTAAGAAATATGCTGGTTTAGGGGGGGGGGGGGTGAAAATAAAATATTTCTAAGGTTCTGGGGGAGGATAAGTTTTGGGGGTATTGAGGAGCGGCTTTATGTCTGGGCCTACAGGCGGCAGGAGCTTAAATCCGGCCCTGGCCACCAGCGCTCACACTCACAATCCTTCCAAACCCAACGGAACTTCCAAAATTCAAAACTCTCTCCTCTTCACATCACAGTACAGTAGACCTTGAGTCAGCATTCCAGGCTGGTGTTGGCACTGCTAATAGTCGATGTTTCTTCCTCCGTAGTTGGTGGTGCGGGGAAAAATTTCTTTCAGCTTGCTTCTAGTCTAGTTTTGAATTGAGGTGTCACCATGTTACTAATCGTTTTATAAGCTGGTTCGTGTGTGTTCAGTAGTTTTATTAACATGCCTCTACACTGCTGAATGGCCATAGATTCTAAGGCACGGAGGTGTGCCCCCTTCCTGGAATCCGACTTGAGCAAGATTTTAGTCTGCTCCCAGTCAATATGGTGTTTAGATTTTTTTGCTATGCATGGCCACTGCATTACTTTTGTCTTATTCAAAAGTGGCTTTCCAGTGCTCCTTAACTCTAACGCAAGTACAACGTTTTGTCTCTCCAATGTACCCACTTGGGCACCCCCTGCATGGGATCCAATAGACTACCCTGGTGGTGTATTCTTGGGTAGTCTTTCAACATCGAAGTTTGCGTCTTCATCCACCCCTCCTTTCGGGCTTTCCTGTTCAGGTTGCCGATCTTCATTTCATTCGTCTCTCGGGCTCTTACCATCCTCGACCTGGTTTGGTGCTGGTGTTGGTGTTGTTGTCTCACATCTTCCGCCTCTTCCTTCTCCAGTGTTATTGGCCCCAAGTTCGCCAGTGGTAAAGTTTGGCTTTTCCGTTTCTTCTTGCCTCAAAATCTTACTTCCAAGCAGTTTTCTGATGTTTTGGGATTGCGGAAAAAAACAGGTTATTCATACTTTGGCCAGGATTTTTTAAACCCTTTCTCCTCCGTTCGGAAAATAAGTGACGACCTCAACCGGACTCTCATTAGGTGGGTCTTTCGGCTTCATTTGGCACAAGGGATCTTTCCAGGTCTTGGCTTTCTGAATAGCTTCATTCACGGCTCTAGCAGGGTACCCAAGGGCTAAATACTTTTCTTTCGCTCTTTCAAACCACCCATTGCCTTCTGTCACTTTTATCAGTCTGCTCCGGATCCTCCTCATTTCTCCATTCAAAAAAAGCTGAGAAATACTGAGTCGACCGATTTTTCGGTATTCGAATCTTTCATTTAATGATTCATTTTTTGGTCAAAAGTTTTGAAACAGTTTCAATCCAAGTGCACTAGAAATGGCATAGACACTTTTGAGAAATTTGCATTATTCTTTTTGTTGCGGTTGTTATTGCATTTTTTTTTTAGCTGGAAGTGGGTTTCGTACTTATTGCAGTCTTAATATTGGCAAGGGGATTTTTGTTTGCATATTTGGAAAAGGGAAATAGTGAAATAAAATATAAAAAGGAAAATCTAAAAAAAATAAAGGGTCCAATTTGTCTTTCAAAACCTTTTGTAGTGAGCAAGTTGTGCAAGTATGTAGTTAATCTACAATTTCTGTAAGAAAATGTCTCTTGTGTGTTTCACTTATAACGTTAGTTACATGTATCCCAATGTGTTCTATTTTATCAAAAGTGTTATGTGTAGTCCCCAAGATCGACTAAAAAGTTTAGAATTGGTGTAAAATTTTCTTTCATAAAATGGATTTAAAACTTTTAAAACTCACACTTTCAAAACTGAAGACACACACGTATCTGCGAATTTTCGATAACTGAGCGGTTATCTTCATCAGGCACAATATGGGTGGTTTTTGTGAACTCTGGCTACATCTTTTTTGTTTACATCGTCTGCTTTCAAGGTTGAAGACGCACGCGAGCATGGCCTCTAGTATTTACTGGGCCGATCTTCCACTCCTTCAGCCACAAAGTGTCGAGTTCACGGTTTACTAAGTGCAACACATTAGGATTGGCTGAGCCTTGAAGATTCATAATGGGGACCTTCTGTGCCCAATAATGTTGTTACAATCGATTCAAGACACCGAAGGTGATTGTCTCTAGCATTATTCGAGCACACCAGTGTTTCCCGAGTCAATCGCATACTTTGTGCTCATGCAATGTCATTGGCTTCCTTTTTTTTTGTTCCCGGTGTTTCCCATATGCTGACTCAAGTCTTCTAGTCCTCACACCCTTCTGGGTCTCTCCTAATGATGTAGTCAGAGTTCACAAAAACCACTTTTATTGTGCCTGATAAAAATAACGGCTCAGTTATCGAAAATTCGCAGACACATGAGTGTCCCAGTTTTGAAAGTGTTCGTTTAAAAAAGTTTTAAATCCATTTTACGCTGAGTGAATTTCATAGTATTGCCAGTAACTGTTTTTTCAGACGAAAAATTGTCTCTGCAAAGTTGTTTTTATAGCTAAGTTTGGAACAATTACTGATTGCAACAAGTTACCTTGCGAAGTTCTGTTAACATCACAAAAAGTACGGCACTTAGGCAGATCTAGTGGTATCATCTTGGATTTCATCTGGGTGTGTGTGTAATGCTTTTTTTGTTTCATAGTGTTGCGAAGGACTACGTGCGTTTACTGAAGTATGGGGATTCTTTATATCGTTGTAAATGTTTGAAGAAAGCAGCATTAGGCCGGTAAGTCACCTTGTTGTCTTTATTCATGATAAAATAAAGTTCTCGCCTATTTCAGAGGTAGGCTATGCGTGCTGTAACATGTGTGCGAAAACTATATTACTGTGTTATGACTTTTTTTCCCACCAACATGTGTGTGCTTTTTATTGTGTAGCTTAGTGAAAGTGCAATACTACAACATAGGTTAATCTGCCACAAGATTAAAAAAAAGTTGTTGTTGTGACGTTTCTTTGTGTGAAGAACTAATGTTATTGCGCCGTTGTTCAGTAAAGTTTTCCGACAGTTAAATATTATTTTCAGTAATTTGTTTCTTGATAAATGTGTTCTTTTTCAGGATGGTGACAATCATGCGCAGGCAAAATCAAAGTCTTCAGTACTTGGATCAAGTACGGCAACACTTGTCTCGTTTGCCATCAATTGACCCAAACACCCGCACATTGTTGATATGTGGCTTTCCAAACGTGGGCAAGTCTAGTTTTATAAACAAGGTACGTAAAAAGCTCAACCTCTGAACCTTATAGGAGGTGTTATTGTAGGTGGCAAATTTTAACATGTTTTAACAGTCCTAGTTTGTTTAAATTGCAGATTACAAGAGCTGATGTAGAAGTTCAGCCTTATGCTTTCACGACTAAATCCTTATTTGTTGGCCATACCGATTATAAATATCTAAGGTGGCAGGTAAGCAAAACACTATTATTACACCTTTGATCAGTCATGTTTTTTAACTTGACAGAAACAGTATTACTGAAGCACAAATTTGACGTGTCAGTGCATTTGAATAATCAAGGATTATAATTCATTAACTGTCGAGTGTACAAACATATGCTGAGCTTTATTCAAGTAAAGACCACACTTTTCTATTTGGTTTTTCTTTTCCTTAAAAAATCTATTTTTAATTTTTTTTTTCTTGCAACCAACCTAGTAACCAGATTGCATCAAATTAACTTAAGTCTGTGCTTATTTCACAAATACTTTCAGGTAGTTGATACTCCAGGAATACTGGATCATCCCCTTGAAGAGCGTAACACCATTGAAATGCAAGCTATTACGGCATTGGCACATCTACGAGCAGCTGTTCTCTACATCATGGATATATCGGAGCAGTGCGGCCATTCACTGGAAGAACAGGTAGGGACAAAAATTTTATTATTAGCACAATGCCAGTAGATAGATTTGTAAGCCATCTAGTGTTTCATGACATAATCCGGCGGTTTTCCTTTTTTTTTATTACTAATAAATAAGGCTTGTACCGATCAGCATTTTTTTCTGCCGAACAGATTCCGATCCGATCAGCAATAAATTGATTGGTGTACCGATCGCTAGATTTGTAACAATTTTTTTTTCTGGCTTACACAGACTTGTAGGCTAACAAATTTGTAAGTTAATGAAAACATTGGAATAAATTTTTTTTACCCAAATAACAGTAAAAATTTGTTCGTTATTAACCTTAGCCTACGAAAGGTAAAACATGTAGGCCTACCCTAAATTAAAACAAAAGGTAACAAACATGCAAAGAAACAGAATTTATTTATTGTCAAGGGCCAAATTTGGAGATGCCGAAAGGTTCAGGGCCATGAAACTAAACCAATCCATTTGATGAGTCCATTACGCATGGTTGTTTCTTGTTTTGAGTCTCCCCCAGTAATCACGATAAGTGTTCTCCCAATCAATCCTGAAGGTGGACAGAGTCTGGTAGCGTCCATCGTCAGTAAAACCACGGCAAGCTGACGAGACGTCTGAGCAGGATTACAAAAAGGCCACGCTCAAACAGAAAACGTGAGCAATCGCTTAATTCAGGGTTCAGGCCAATTTAATAGCCTTTGTTCAAGCAACCACCACCGACTCAGGTAAACATTGTTGTGGAGATGAAGTCACTAAGGTGGTACACTGTATGCCGTCAAAAAATGTACAAAGTGGAAAAAAGACTCTATATCTCACAGTACTGAATCCCCGACGTCGGAAAATGGGAAAATAAGGTGAGAAAGATGTCTAAAGTGATCGTTCTGAATCTCCTGCATAGTATGAAACGTATACAGCCAACTCCATTTGAAACGAACTCGGTTACTACGAATTTCCGTTTATAACGAACAAATCGTAATTTCCCGTCCTATTTATTACTATTGGCAACGAATAACTTGTAACGAACTGCTTACAACGAATTTCCGTTTATTACAAACATTTACAACCATCCCTTGGCTTTATTTTTAGTGCTACAGCTTCCGTGTACAACGAACTCACGCTGACTAGCGTGAGCAGAGCCTATTTTTTAAGCCACGCGTTCTTTTTCTTTGCTCCCCTACGTGGATTGAGCTTGCTTGAGCGCTCCACGCATTTGGGCTAATCCACTGCTGTACAGGAGGGAGGGAAAGAAAAGCGTGAATGGCTCTTCCATTCAACGTACGCGGCTCTTTCATTTAACGAATGTGCTACGCGGCTCTTCCATTCTTCATGCACGCACATGTTGTCAACGGAAAAAAAAATAACAATGTCAAAGAAACATGCAGCTCCACGTGCTCGAGGCCAAAGTGGCGATCATAAAGGCGGTTGATGCTGGATAACAGAAGTCTTAAGGTAGCGGCAGACAACGGGATTCCCTGTCGTTCACTAAGTACGATTCTAAAAGATTGGCAAACAATTTTGGAGCAATATGGCAAGGGCCAACCTGCCAATAGAAAGCACATGTGCACGGCAGTATACAGTGATGTTGAAGCGGCTTTAGAAGAATGGTTTGCGGACGTTCGTGCTAGGAAAG
>JAHWFP010150045.1:14502-24541 GCA_023313725.1 Lithobius niger | reverse complement strand
AAGCGTCGATGTGCGAAAGGTTGGCGAGAACATCAGAGCGGACGGCAGATGAACTGGCGGGCTAAGGGATGGTCTTCATTTGCTTTTGCCATGGTCAGCTGGGCTCTTTTCATGCGGCAGAAGGTCTTTGGTCGGCGAAAAGGACCAGACAAAGGCGAGTAAATCTTCAAGATGGCGGATGCGGGAAACGAAACGATGCAAAGGCTCGCTTAAGGAAAAATGTAACCTGCCTTCACGTTGATGCGCTTTTATACTGAGAGGGATGTGCTTGCGCATGCGCAGCCGGACAAGCAACTGGAAAACTTCGAGGGAAACATTGGCATTTCGAGGAACGAATGCAAAAATTCACTGGTGATCACCAGTGTCGCATACAGCAAACTTGTCTTCCAGCAAGACCCAGCAGTGGCCAAATCTTGGATCAGGTGTAGTAGAGCCGGATATGTGAAGAGGAATCGCGCCTCACTAATCAGGCTTCGTGAATACGACCACTTCAAAGGGGACTAATAAACTGAAGAGATACTTCAAGCCATCAGTGAAAACAGCAACAACGTGAAAATTCAATCAGCTGTAGAGCAGAATAAGGGTTACCCAAACCTAAGTGAACAAAGCAGACCACCGGCAAAGTAGCTTAGCTTTCGCTGCGCCAGCAACGTGTATAACGCACTATGGAGAGGACAGAGGAGCTTGACGCCGTCATCAGTTTGAGCAGGACTCCTTTCAGTTTCGTCCAAGAGGTAAATCAAAGTTACATGAAAAGAGGGGAACATAAGAGCACGTCCGAACAGGAAGAGATCCAGAGAACAACTCGTGCACCTTGAGCATTTTTATACTAGTATGACGGGACGTGTGACTTCGGGGTTAGCGAGTTGCTGGTGAAAGGTTTATATCTTTGGAGGTAAAAAGCATTTGAAAATAAAAATGCTATAATTTACAGGTAATGGACATTGTCGTAGCAATAGAAACAGTCGAACAAAATCACACGAAAAAAAAGCACTTTCACAACCAAAGACACCCACACTGTCGAGCAAATTTTCGATAGTTAACTAATCTTCCACAGACCTGCATGAATAGGGAGGCTGCGCAAAGACCCCAGACAGGCCTGCAAAAATCGGGAGGTTGTGCAACGCACCAAATTTGGAGCATAGCAACGACCCAGCAGATGACAAAGGAAATGTCAACAGGAATGTAAACAGAGTCCAAACTAACTTTGAGGCCTGAGGAAGATAGTAGTTAACTATCGAAAATTCGCTACACAATGTGGGTGTCTTTGGTTGTGAAAGTGTGCGTTTTTTTCTAGTGACTTTGTAATGGAATTTAAAATTAACAATGTTTTTCGGAATAGAAACAGTATTGAGCAACCCTGGTTTTATTATTTTTTTTTTTTAAAGTAAAAGACAACAAAATTACGGATTAGAACTTCTTTATTGTTATCATTATTGCCTAGTGTAGTCAAGTTTAAGCCACTTGTGTCTGGGATATTTATCCGTGGACTTTTTCACTGGAGAGGCTTCGATTCCTAACCGGCGATGCTATTGGTGCAGCTAAGCAGCAATATAACCAATTAGTGCAATCTTTAAACGAGTTCGTCACAATCTTACTTCTGCCACTATGTACACAATGATTTAAAGATCTCATTTCTTAGTAACATACTATTGAGAGCACATAAAAAAAAGTAAAAGAGGTAGGCACAGGAAACTTAGATTCCTCCTAAAAGGTATTCTTAGCCTAAAACTGTTGCTTTTCCTAAGCGACTAAAAAAAATAACTTAAGTAATGAAAATACTTGCATTTGGATTCAACCTACGAAATGATTAAAACACCACCTATAGATCGTCATGTGTCAGCATACATTAAATCAATGCACCAAACACAGTGTTCAAAAACAAAGAGTCCGTATTTATCTTTGCAAACACCAAATCCATATCACTACAATATCCTCATGTCCGTTTGATGACGAGGCTGTTTTGTACGCCCGTAGGTTTTTCTAGCACGAAGCAGCGATGCTGTCTAGCCGCAACACGTCTTAACACAAATTATAGACAAAGTCGACAAAAAAAATTACAAAAAAAAATGTACACAATGAGAAGAACGAGAGACACGTGCAGCTTTGCAGTCAGAAAGTTTCAAAAATCGCGCTCGTCAGAGAAGTCAGAATCTTCTTTCCCCTAACTAACGGGTGCAACAACAGTCCTTTCTTTTCCTCCTCTTTGATTCGCGATAGATGTTCATGCAACACGACTCAAAAAGTAATGGTCATCGGCAACTCTGGTCAGCTGTAATGACAAGTAGTGGCGGTGGCCAGCTAGTTGACGGGACGCACAACAAGGACCAGTAAACTTCCCAAAATGGTGCCACCGCTCGAAGACCAACATCAAACTGAATCATCTAAAAAGTATCAGAGAAAATAAGAATTTTAAAAATATGTAAACACATGACACTGTGAGAGAACACAAAATCAAAAAATTCAAGTCAATAACGCACACTCTCACGTCGCAGAAATTAGTCCAATTCCTTAATTTTCGACAGTTCAACTGGAGGATGATGGAAAAACTTCATCAGGATAGGTTTGAAGTAATTTGTTGCCTTGGGCTACATCCGACCTGCTGTTGACTTTTGAAACACGATGCTTGTGTGGCCTCTTATATTGTATAGGGCGTTTCCACTCTTCTGTGAGCTGGCGTGGAGTTCCCCTCTCACGAGATACTGGATTCCAGGCCCCCTCCACCCCTGGAATTCACTATCATGTGAGAGGGGAACTCCATGCCAGGTAATGGAAGAGTGGAAACGCCCCTTGCAGTGTAGAAGCACGCAAGCCGAGCGTTTCAAAAGACAACAGCAAGTCGGATGTAACCCAAGGCACCGAATTACTTCAAACTCAGCCTGACGACGACAGCTGGGAGGTTTATCCATCATCGTCCACTTGAACTGTCGAAAATGGACCAATTTCTGCCATGTGACATCGTGCGTTATTGACTTTGTGATTTTTTTCGAAAATAAAGAACTAGAAAACAAAAATATAGGTCATTTGAACAACCAGAAAACCAGGCGTTTATTTTTATTACCATAATTTCTCGCGTAAAACCTGTCCCTCAGATAATCAGCACTGCCAAAAATAAGGCTTATATTGTAAACTTGCGCTCATATAACCCGTGGGTAATCTAATAATCACATAATAAAATTAACTTGAAAAATATCCTAATACAAAAATTGTTGAAATAAGAGTAAGGTAATAAGAGTACTTACAATTTAAGGCCCCCTCGATCATTACAGGTCAAATTGCGTCACTGGTGCGTACCATAAGTCTCGTTTTATTATCAAAGATGTGGAATTTATTTTTTGTCTCCAAAAAAGCCCTCGTATAGCCCACAGGTTCCAATTTTTTTAGAAAAAAAACCCGAACGATTCAACTGGGTTCATACTTGAAATTGCCAGCTAGTGCAGCAGTGCTTTTACAAAATCAACAATTTCGATATTTAGCAGAAGCTCCTCTCTGGATTTGCTGGAAAGAGTTGAGCGCCGAAATGTGAATATTATCCATTTCGCAGAAGCACGAGTGCTGTTCGCTGGGACAATTTTATATCGGAATCAAAACTGTTTTAAGTTTATTTATTCAACATTTTAACTCCATACTTATTGTTTAATGGGCAAAGCCACACTAATATTAATCTACAAACTGGTGATAAATTCCTCCAATTGCAATCATTGCATTACTGTGGTATCATGTATTCGAATAACCCACAATTTTGTTTGCACAATTTGAACTGGGGCAGTTACGAATGGAATGATGGGAACACCCTCATTTATCGATAACAAAATACAATTTTACGTAATACGCACTGCAATACAGGGCAAGTAATAAATATGCCGGGAGTCCCAAAATTCAGGGGTCACCCCATTTCTCATTTGATATCTCAAAGTTAGGTGCCCCTATAGGAGGCACCACCTGCCCTACATCATAAATGGGTTGATTCCTTCGATAATGTATCAACTACATGGTTTTATTCATCTACGACGATTGTGGCAAAAGTTATTGGGGTGACCCCTGAACTTTGGGACGACCGGTAGGACATGTAGTACAGAACAGTAATAAAAATTGCCTCAACAATTTTATTTAATGGAGATGCATTCATTGTGAACAACGTTTTAATAGGGTTCGTACACAATATATGACACTATTTTCAAGGCTATTTAAGGTTAACCTACAGCTAATTCCAAAACTCTTAAATCAATTAGCACAGTTACCCTTTACATTCAAGAATTTTGCCAGATATCAATGTTGGCATCATCGTGTTCTTACGTTTTGTTTCTTATATTTACTTCACTCTGCATTTCTTAAACAATTTCGTTTCGCACCCAAAAGGAAGTGTATTGAAAGGTTAGACAGTCCCTGGATATTCATCAGCACGGCCTTCTCTAGGACGTCCTGTTGAACAGCTAGAGATTCGAGGCCCTCAGTAGTGAGTCTCTGCTCAAGTTTAAAATGAGCAACGTTTCAGTTCCTTCCCAATGAATGCGGTGTGAGGTGTCCATCTGGTGTACTGCGATGCTGTTTGTAACTTTCTGGTTCCTGGTATCACTCATATGTTGTTTCACTCATGCCCTTACGCTCTTCCGTCTCACCAATATAGAAGGCATCGGAGTCAGCACATGGTACACGATACACTCGTCCCCTCATGTTCACGATTTTTACAGTCTTTCGTCTTCCTCGTATTTCTTCTTTCTACTACCTTCCCCTTATGTATTGCTTTCGGCAGGAGCAATTCTTTGAGGAGTCCTCCATTTTTCACGTAGGAGTCAGAAGCCGTTACATCTGAGGAGTTTCTGTATCTTGTCTATCACTTGCTGAAGGTAGGTTAGACCTACCCTAGGTCTCTGCACTGCCTCTCCTTCCATATTTCCGCTCTGTTCTTAGCCCTTCTCTGCAACGCCTGCTGTATCAACTTATTGAGTCATTTGGGGGGGGGCCGCCCAAAGAGAGAGAGAGACCAGGAGGATGAACCTGCCTTTTGCTTCTTGAAGGAAAGGATGTGCAACTTCCAACTAACAAGAATGCTTTAAAATCCTGGTGAACTCACCAGCTGCAATGGTTTCCAACTGTCCCACTGGGTGTCCTGAATCGAAAGGGATATCTCTGCCGGAGGACATGGGCTTTCTGTACGGACGGTACGTGACAGATCCTCCATCTTCTCGGTTATGTTCCACGTCTAACAAAGGCAGAATCCTATTGAAAGCCATTGCAGCTGGTGAGTTCACCAAGACTATAAGACATTCTTGTTCGCTGGAAGTTGCACGTCCTTTCCTTCAAGAAGCGAAAGGCAGTTTTATCCTCCTGGGTTACCCCCCCAAGTGGCTGAACAGGTTGATACAGCAGGCGTTGCAGAGAAGATATATGAACAGAGGGGAAAATACGGGAGAAGAGGCAGTGCAGAGACTAGGGTAGGTCTTACCAACCCTCAGGATGTGACAGACAAGATACAGAAAATCCTCAAGAGATAACGGCTTTGACTCCTATGTGAAAAAAGGAGGACTCAAAGAATTGCTCCTGCCGAAAGCAATTCAGAAAGGGGAAGGTAGTAGAAAGAAGAATACGAGGAAGATTAAAGACTGCAAAAAATCGTGAACACGAGAGAAGACGTGTATCGTGTACCATGTGCTGACTGCGATGCCACCTAGGCGTCTACATTGGTGAGACAAGTAAGGTCGTAAGGGCACGAGTGAAACAACATACGAGTGATATTAGGAACCAGAAAGATACAAACGGTATCGCAGTAAACCAGATGGACACCTCACACTGCATTCATTGGAAAAGAACTGAAACGTTGCTCATTTCAAACTCGAGCAGACTCTCACACCTGAGAGGCCTTGAATCCCTGGCTATTCCAACACCACGTCCAAAAGAAGGCCGTGCTGATGAGTGATGAATATCCAGGGACTGTCTAACCCTTCACTCCAGTTCATTTTGGATGCTGGTTACGGAGAGCGTCTAAGAAAAAAGTGGAATAACGGCCTTCAAAATAACGGAGGCAGTGCACGAGCGTCGCTACCGGTGGTACGCACACCTTGTGAACATCGGAGGCCAAGTTAGCGCCAATTTCGAAACAAATAGACTGCAAATAAGTGTTAGTGTTTTGAGTTTTTATTGCGAGCCTGAGGAAGACAGTCGGCTTGGTTTTTCCATCCGCAGCAGAATTGACTATCGAAAATTCGCCAAGAATAGTAAATCTTCTTGCATTTCTGGAATCTCGCATATTTTTCCTCCGTAAGTAATGACGTCTGCTACGTTCCAGAGAGTACACCTTGAGGTTTTTTAAACTTAACCTGAACTGTGTTAACATCATTTCAAACAAAGTACACTCATATAAAAATTAAAGGCCATTTCAAGGTTTCGACCACAAACTCTCCCATTTTGAAGAATTTTCAAGTCTTGAATTTTCGGTTTTCAAATTTAGGGCTTTTCAAGGAATTCAAGGCCGTGTATGAACCCTGTTATTATTTTCTTGCTCTAATATGCCTTTGTCGGTCTATTTTGGTTTTCACTAACAGGTTGGAAGTTATATTCACTATTAACTTAAGTTATCAGTATTAGTAAGATATTGGGGGGAAAACTGATTAAAGTGGCATACTGAAAGTTGATGAAAACCGGTAAACGGCAGTCACAGTGGTAAATTTAAGTCATCAGAAATGTAAACACTCACTCTCTACCACAACAGAAGAACCAATGAAACTCATTCACTGGCAGTCACTTCTTCAGAAAAAAACGCACTAGCAGCCAAATGAAAAAATCTTACATGCTGGTGTGGAGAGATTCAAACTTTGTGCTATTCGGATCCACCACTGATCTGTACATCTTGTGGTCTGAAGAGGTCCCATTTTTCCTCAAGTTTGGAAATCACTTTTGCTCCGACAAGATGTTCCATGCCATTGTAGGTGGGTCTGGTAGTATTCATTAGCGGCACCTGTTGGTGTTCGAACCTCTTTACAGCAAACTCTAGGGCACGAAGGTGGGGGCTCATGATACATGCTGGATTTAAGCAGGAGAAATGTTTTATTTCATGCTATCTGGTGTCTGGTCCTCTGGTGGTGTTGGGCAAATACCGTTGCACCTACATGTTCACGGATCCAGACCTGTAGCTTATTAGTGGTGGATCCGAAAAGCACAAAATTTGTATTTCTCCACACCAGCATATACGATTTTTCTGTTGGACTGCAAGTGCTTTTTTTTCTGAAGAAGGTAACCCGAAAGTCACCATTAGACTAAAGTCCATTTAAATTTTTGGGGATTATATCCTTTCCCAATCTTTAGAAGATCCACATTGAAGAACCTTAACGTTCGTTACGTGATGCTTAGCTACGCCGTTTTCGAATTTCTCCTTAGTGCCATTAGACACTCTCCAAACGAATTCATTATTTGTCAACGAAACTAATGACCACTTGTTTACAAACTCGGATGGTTTTGATTTGACAAAGCCATTTTCCTAGTTTCAATATTTGCTGTTAGTATGCAAAGAATTGGAATTGGAGTATAAAAAGTGGCCCCAAAACAACTCTTTGAAATTAGATATCGACTGATACAGGTTTTTGCCGATACGAAACCAATGCAGATCTGAGCCGATACCAATATTTTATTTTTTAACCTAGAAAAATGTAATGTACTGCAGTAATAAAAATTAAGATATGCAATATTGTATTACCCTTGCTGCATCTTATTATTGAAAATGCCCATAAAATTATAATAATTATTGCTTCACTAAATGTTATTATTGCATTGTTTAACGACTTAAAACGTAGCGCACTCGACATGGGTATTACGAAATAAACCGTTGGGTCTACTGGTATTGGTACATTTCGTAATCCAAGATGAGGACTGGCAAGGCTTTGAAGAACAACAACTATTTATTTTCTCAGGTATCGAATGATTGAGAATACGGTCAGTATCATTTGCGATTCAAGTGCTCAGGTGCATTTGGCAGCAACTGATACCAGTATTATCATATGAAAAAATATCAGTCAATTCCTAAAAGGAATATGCAACCAAAACGGTAAAACTTTAGGGATCAGCCGATTTGAGTTTTTACCAATCCGATACCAATAATAATAAAAAAAAAGACTAAAAATTTAATTTCCATACAAATGCAACTTCAGTTGTTGGTTTTACATGGGTTCCAACTGCTGAGATTTTCCAATAAGTTCTCCTTTGCAGCAATAACAACTTTTTTTATTTTATTCTTACTTACGGCTTCAGTACATTCATCTTCAAGTTATTTAAGTTGGGTCGTCGTAACACTTACGGGCCTCGGAACCATCACGTGCTACATTTTCATTACAAACTGATCAAATGGCTTTGCTTTTCTCACTTGGTTGTTGTTTTTGCCGCGCCAGGGGAAACGGTTGTGTTTCTTGGCGTAACGAATATCTGTATCGGCAGCCTTACAGTAGTCCGATACCGATATGGCAAAAATACTGATATCAATATTGGACTATCCCTATAAAACTTAGCATTATTCCGTCAGGTCCAGGCATATTGGGAATTCAGACTGTATATATTACAAAGACAAGACACCACACTGAAAAATAACAGCATACGTACCATGATACCACCACTTGGTTTTTTTGGGGTTCTTGTTGCACGTCTTAACATAAAAGGTATTGTCTGGAGGCCGCTTCTACAATAAAAGAGAAGTGCAATTTGTTGAAAACTTTATTTACTATTACGCATGCACGTTAATTTCATTAAAATATTACAATTTCTTCTTACCTTGTCCTTACAGCTGCTCAACATGCTAACGATGCTGAGGCAGACAGACTGAACAGAAAGCGCAGGCGACCAGTCATCGGTTAAAATAGATAAGCAAATGTGACCATTGCTGTACACGTGTGGATGAACTGGAATGTTTGGACCCACAAAAACTACCTGAAATAAATAAATAATTAATTTGCTACCAGCAGCAAAGTGCAAACAAAGGGTCCGGAACAGACCACTAACGACTTGTCCAGTATTTAAAAAGTTAATAAAATCAAGCACAGAACTCCGGCCGCAAGAGGGAGGCCTTTAGGATGTGTTTTTGTGAAGTAATCTCGTAAAGGCGAAATCCGATGGGGCAGAGACAGCCTCCTCAGTTAATGAATTCCAAACCCGGGCCACCCCGACTCAGAAGGTCAAGTGTAATTCTGAGGTTAAGTTTAAATTTCAGGATTACTAATTTCAATGAGTGGCGCCTGGTAAGTGATAAGTATTGATCCCAAGAAAAGGGAAATCGAATGATAATAAATTATGTAATCTTTTATAAGTAAGGATAAGCATTTAAGAGATTTGAGTCATTCGCAGCGGCATACAATGCCAGAGCAGCGAGCGAGATGCAATGCCGCATTGGCCGTTTGCTTTCACATGAATAAAGTTGTAATGGGTGGAACATTTTAAATTAGACTGTAACCATTACAAGATCTTTTGGCGTTTATATTAGGTCAAGTCATGGCATATCGATGGTATAATTAACTGGAATTTTGACTCTCCCAACATGAAATCTCATGCATTTGTTTTTTGAAAGTGTCTCTAGCCCATGTTACCACATGTTACCACACTGTCTGTCTCATCCTGAATACGATATGATAGTGTACTGCACTGCTAATTCGTCAGCCAAATTTTCAAGTCGTTCAGAAAAATTAAAAATGGGAGGCGGTCCAAAACTGCTTGTTGGGTGACCTAAGACGATTTAGTTCAGCATATGTTTCTTGACCAATCACCACACATTGAGTCTTTACAGTTCTGAGGCTCTCGACCACTCCAACAAGTTTCCTTGGAATCCGCAATAATCCAATTCAAACAACAGTTTACTGTGGACCACCAATCATCCAATTATCAAGTACAATTAAATTGTTCGATAGCTGAACGGCCTAGTAAAAAAACCACATTGTCTTTTCTTAAGATATTTTGTTTTGGTATGTGTGTTCCATCATACATGCCAAGGAAGGCCCTACATCCTCAGATATAACCAGTTGTTGAAAAAACTTGGAAAAAGGCTTGGAATTCGATGACCGAGTAG
>JAHWFP010150045.1:0-12669 GCA_023313725.1 Lithobius niger | reverse complement strand
AATGCTTTGCCTTCGAAGCAGAACGATGGCAAAGCATTGTCAGAGGTATTAGTAGCCGCAACTACCGCTAGAGGTCCGCGTAGGACGGGAAGAAGTGAGACGGCATATCTAGATAATTTTCTAATGTATGCTATCGCCGACTTTTCCATGATAGAAAACTCCCTCCCTGGATAAAAATTAGTTTAGAAAATAGATAATACTTGTTTTTAATGCCCACCCCCCAATTTTACACAAATTAATTTTACAAGCCCATGGGCGTTTAATACACGATTTACGGTATAAGCAGGAATGATCTTCCTTGTTCGCGACGTCCACCCTGTTATGTCAGGAAAAACCGAAGACACAACTGGAACGAGCGTACATATGGTGAAGACGACTTTATGATGCGGTTCCGAACTTCCGTATATTCGAACGGAATTTCAACGAACTGCTAATGCTGATATCAGCTAACTGTGTCATATACACGCACATGTAATAGAACGAAAACCTAAACCGAAAAACACATAGCACAGAGGCCATAAACAGCAAAACGCCTACAAAATGGAAAGATTAAAAATACAGAGTAAAATGAACACTTATTTGCTCACTCGAACTAAAACATCAAACACACAGACAGTAAAACACTGCCGTAACTATGAGTCTGCTTGTTTCAGAAGTTATAAATGCACACAAAATACACATGTCGCCACTCACATGCACGTTGAACATTTCAAACACAAACTGCGTTCACTTTCTACAATAACCATTGAGTACAAACAGTACTTTTTTCCTGGAATTGGAGTTAATTTTATGGCCGCCGTTGTCAGTGGCTATGGGGAGTGGTTTTGGAGTATGCATTTACTGGCGGCCGAACGAGGCCGTTAACCCCACCGCCAACCCCCAAAAAGCAGAACTTTCTGCCACTATCTGCGACATCAATTGTCGGGGGGAAAATGGTCTGCAGTGAATCTGTTTTGATCATATGGTTACCTACATGTTTATTAGATTTTATAAATAACTCTTCAGTGCTTTACCCTATTGAACTGGCAATTCCACCAATAGAAAGGTCTCGTCGAGACGATTAAAATGATGGTATTGGAATGTCAAAATCGGTCAAAAATTAGCGAAAACGGCAGAAATTTGGCCAAAATTTGCCCACGGCGGCTTTTAACTGCCCACGACGTATCGTAGCGCTGATTCTGGCCCTTGAGGACGAACTGATCAAGTGCGACGTTTTTGCCATTCTGAAACGCCCTTGGTGTGTTGACCCTCAAGTGTTAACTTTAGCCCTTGGTCTATTCACCCTTGAGTTCATGATGAAGGGTGTTCTGTGAAAGGGCCTTCCTTGGATCGTATGAACAGCCTAGTAAAAAACCATATTGGTGTTTTCGTAAGATATTGTTTTAGTTATCATACAATCCAAGGAAGGCCCTACATCCTCAGATATATCCAGTTGGAGAAAAAACTTAACAATTGGGAGCATCTGATTTTTTACGTTAAGCGGAGTAGCCTAAGAAACATTTCAATTTTTTAAAGTAGAGGCACGCTCGATATTTTCAATATTTTACACCCCTACTTCATCAAACAAAACATAATAAATCACAAAACACATCCAAAAACTTTACTTACCTCTGGCGAGTCAAACGGATACTTTGAGGTAAATTTAAATTGTAGCTGGAACTTTTCACCTTCATACAACGTCCCTTTCGCTCCTTCCATGTCCACTATCCATCTAATACAAAAAAGATAATACTACAACAAACCAATAATACAGTAGGAGTTAACGCATATGTCACTATCTTGAACCTAGATCATCACTTAATAAAGGAAAAAAAGTCACGCTTGCACCACCAGACACTTCGTAAACAACATTTTCTTGAAAGACTTGAATTTTCGGAGACAACCGTTCCCCTTCTACCGAAGCAAAAGACGCGGCAGCTTCAAACCATCATCTCGAGCACAATTCGGCAAACAAAACCAACCACCCTTTTTCGAATGGCTCCACCACTGATCTCTGCGAGTTGATGGGGAGAGCCTTCTTCCATTGCTTGTCAAGCCTAGAGATAAAGTCAGAGCCGAGAGGAGACTTTCGACTAGATCAAAGCAGGGTTTGTCAGATTCATAAGAGGCACCCGGTTGCGGAAAATCTCTTGATGGCACTGAATTCGAGTACTCGGTGACTTTTTTCTTTAGTTTTCATTCAACCACTGTCATCATCAACCTTCACCAATGTCGGTCGCCACTCGCCAAATGGCGAGGGAAATTCAGCAGTTGGCGACTTGATTTTATGCCCTACCGACCATAACGGCGACTGATTAACAATTTACTGCTGAAATTGTCATATCTCGGGAAGCATAGTAGCTACAAACAAGCGGTTTGCGTCGTTGCGTGCAGAATTACAATGGCTAGCCACCCAATCGTGCAGCATTATTACTGCCCTCTTTACCCGATTGGAGAGTTAGATTACTGAAAACAATGTTTAAACATTAAGTAGCAACTCATCTGCTAAAACTATTTCTATGAGGCGAGTAAGTAATAGACAATTGCGAGTGCCACACAATTCACATTCGTGAAGGTTGGTCTTCATTGTTCACAGATTTTTGGAAGATCATCAGTATCTTGCAGATCAGTCTCCAGCTAGGCCCAGGAAACACGAAAACTCATTTACTTCTTCAGAATCAGAATTACAAAACTATCCCAGCACGCCATTAACCAAATTTAAGCCCATTGTACATACAGCGGTTGTTTTTTTTTAAAGTTTTAATTGCTGTAGCACATAAGTCAAAAACTTAACGTGAGCAACTTTCAATCGATATGTTTAGCTTTTATTTTTTCCTAGAATTCCAAGGCTTTTCATGGCCTTGAAACTGATTCATCAACTCTAAGCACTACACGAACCCACATTTATTCTTACTCTGTCAGATTTGATCCGATGGTTTCGGCATTAATGCTGACACCAGGTGGAGGTTCTTTCTGAATCGCCATCAGCTCCTTTTGTAGTCGTCGCTAAAAATAAAGAAAAGAAACAGATTCAGCACTTGCAACTGAACAAGAAATGTTATTAAATGAATTTAATGGTATAAGGACCATTAGGTCACCACCTCGGGGCCGGTATGGTCCTTATTTATTATTAATTTGGTATGGACAGTTTCGGACAATTTCCACCACACCGAGTTCGCCCAGAAAAATATTAATTTCAAAGTTAGGCCCAGGGAGTTTGGATTATACGTAGCTTTGATAGGGTGGACCCACATACTATTACGCTTTACCGCGAGAAACCGTGCGAGATTTTGGGAGCTGCTTTACCATACCACAAACGTGTCTGATGTCTCTGCTCCCATTTTTTCGTGCCATTTTACTGATTCTTGCATCTCATTGGCTTTTGATTTTGCTGATAAATCGACACAAAATTGGACTAACAAACGAACGAGTACTCGTCATCAAACGTAAGCCGGACCGCTCAAATAATGTAAATTATTTTAAAATGCATTAGCCTACCAGTACAATTGACAATGCGAATTTTAAGGGCTCTCCAACAAAGTGAGCAGTACTGTTGCTAGACACTTTAGCTGATTAGAGAGTTAGTTTAATGCAAACAGTATTTAAGCATTAAGTAGCAGCACAACTGTCAGCACATTTTCATGTTTCCTGGCCAAATGGTGAGTGCTACACAATTCACCCCAGAAGCAGAATATTTTCTGCCGGTTTGCGACAAGGTTTTTACAAACTAAAAACGGTCTGCGGGAAGAGGGAAGTGTCTGCGGTTGCAGGTATGGTGTGAAGGTGGAATTTTGCATTGTGCAGAATTTTGAGTTAGGCCCATATTGGTTCATGAACAAGTTTCTTGCGAGAATTTTTTTCTCGACCTTTTGTAGGTTGTTTTTGCTAAACAACTTGAGAACGACTGTACCTATCGTCATGACAATAGCACCATTCAAAAGCTCTCGAAGAAACGGTTAAAATGGTGTATTTGAACGTCAAAATCGGTCAACTTTTGGCAAAATTATCTCAAAAAGAAGACCAAGTAAAACAAGTGCAGGATAAATCGTACTGCAACACTGCCAGTCATAGGCTACTGCGATGTAGCGTCGCGCCGATTCTGCTACAGGGCAATTCACATTCGTGAAAGTTTCACTGTAGGCTTCAGCCAAAGTTTTTTTTTTTTAATTAACAAAATTAAAATGGTTATTGCAACCTAAAAATTTGTTTTATCGCGATATTATCGATTTACGCGATAATTTTAGAAATTTTATCGGTATAAAAAAATTTCTGTATCGCGCCGTCTCTAACGGTGACTTTTGCAAAATAGAACAATTTTACTTTATTCTCAAGCAAGTTGAGCTAAGGACATGGTTTCCTTCCATAGAGTACTAATTCAGTGAGATTTAATGAGTAACTAACAATCAACATAAGCAGCAAAACAACGATTTTTCCGAGCATTGTTTTGGGAATGCTTTAGAGTTAAGTAGATTGAAAATCGAATGCCCCGACATAACCACACCCTGCGTTCAACTGACGTTGCAACTACCTGCCCACTTCAAATGAATTGGAAATAACACACTTTAAAAGAAAAGGACTAGGCTTAAGCAAAACAATGATAAACGATCACTGCCATTTTGCCGAAATACTACACCTTACATTTAATCAACCCAAACAAACGTAAGTTTGGCCTAACTAAAATATGTTTTAGCGAATAGTGATCACAAACTACACAAGGAAAAAAAAAACATAAGACCATACACGACTGTAAAACCATCATATCTCAATCCTAAAACTAGACAAAAATTCACACCAGGTTTTACAATTTACAACAAACACAGCCACTTAAATAGCTTATTTATATTTATTTAGCTGTCCCCTTTTTTTTTCATTTATCGCATTTTGGTGCGGCTAAAACCTTTTTTTTTAATAAGCAAAATTTAGGCCTAAAACAAACTGCTCCGAAATAACACATCTTACACCCACTCAACCAGTAAACAACAAATACTAAACTTAACGACTATAAAACAAAAACTAGGCAATTAAAAAAAAAAAAAAACGAATGCTACGTAAGAGATTTATGTTAGTCCTTGATCTACTATTGCGTTAAAATCGATCCTGGCGCTCTCCCAACCAACCTGACGCAGTCGAAACAGGCAAGGGGGATAAGGGGGGTAGCTTTAAGGGGGAGCCTAAACATCACGGCACGGCATGGCCGCACCGCAGGGAAGCCCGCCCACACGCCATGGGGGGAGCTTTCACAAACCTCTAAGCGCAAAAACTAATCCCCCATATCCTCAACACCGTTGAAAGACAAGATCCAAGGATGCAACACCCACATTCCCCCAAAATAAAACATCAATTAAACACCCAAATCCACTCAGTGTTTGGCTGCGCGTCGGTTGCCCGTGACAACGCTAAAATGGATCCTGCCACTTAACGCCAAATATTTCTTGCCTGAAATCTTCCCGAATCCAGGGATCCGGACCGGGGCCGGGGGCTACCAGGATTAGAAGATGGTAACGGAGAGGAACAACGGCTACCCCAACCATTCATGGCTACGGCAGAAAGTACGCTACCACCACCCAAAACGGGGGAACCGCCAGGGAGGCCGTCCATGACACCAGCCTGCGCTCGCTGCTGCTACACTCGCCAAATATTACTTTTCCCGATAGGAGATGGAGCCACTATCGCAATCGCACTGGCCACGCGACCTCGAGAGGTAGCGACTGATCGGGAGAGGCAAGATACCCAACGTTATTAAATCTAAAGGTAATAGCAAAACATGTTCTCCAAAATTTTGGAGGGGGGGGGGGGGGGGAGCAGTAGTTAAGAATGACGTAATAATGGAAGGAACTTTTGCAACTGATGACGAAGGGGTGAGGTCTAGTGGAAAATTACTAATAACGTGTTACTTAAACGATCCCTACTTAAAAATTGGTTCAGCATTATCATTATTTTGTTCAGCTTTTTTACGTTGGTTTCGTCCTTTTTTCTTTTTCTTTTTTGGCCACTTTTATTTTGTTTTCGTTCATTGTGGACGAAGAGGACGAAACCAAAGTAAAAAAAGCTGTATGTTTTGTGCTTCGTAAAAATCTTGCCAAGAATGCAGTACAACTACAGAGAAGTGGCTGGCTGTGTGCGTGGTTTTAGATGTCATTGCATATTGTATATTGATTGTCTTTTGTAAATAGTGTAAATAATAAATTTAATTCACGGGACGATCCAGACTGGGACATAGTTGGTTTTTTTTAGGAAATAGCCAGCCACTTCTCTGTAGTTATACTGCATTCTTGGCAAGATTTTTACGAAGCAAAAAACCCATAGTGCACTTTCGGGTTTTTTTATATATTTTTTTTTAAGGTTAGTCCAACTTGGACATCGGTTTTAGTGTATGAATGTTTTAAGGCAGGAACAGTACTACCATACCGATTAGTAGGCTTGGTTAAAGCACTACTAACATAACAATAATACAGTGGTAGGCACGGAGGAAGGGGGGCGAGGAGAAAGGTCATTTGCCCCTACCCATTTTAGAAAATGTCCTTTAAAAAAAAACAAAGACACTCTCTTGTGACTACATATGTTGGCGGTGTTGCCTACCTAAGGGCCTGAAAAAGTTTAAGAAAGGGTTAACTTACATTCCACCCGATTGGCTCTCCTCCTGTATGGTGAAGTTCTGCAACATTACTTCAGATGCGTGTAAATGTTGCAAAGGTATTCATTTTTCTATTTTTCAGCTCGTCAAAAACTGTTTTGCTACATTCACTCTGGCCTCTGTAAATGTTGCAAAAGCTATTTCGCGTAGGATGCTCTAATATAGTGACATGTTATGGCCTTTCACGCAAGTTTCTAGTGTCCGTTTGGATTATGTCCTTCCAACGTATTACCAATTTTTTTTTTGATTTTGTAAAGCCGTTATTGCGATTTGAGTTAAATGTGATATATTTTTTTTTTCAATATTATACTGCCCTCTTCCTTCAACCTAAAAAGAAAATCGGCAACAAACATCATATTGGTCTGGAAAAACTAAAAAAAATCTTGGAATTTCATAATGAGCTTTTGAACACCACTCTAGCCGATTCGTTTAAGGATACACCTAGCATCCTGCGCGATATAGCTTTTGCAACATTTTGGCAACATAAGTGAAAGTAGCAAAACCGTTTCTCACAAGGGAACAAAATTAGAAAATGATTGCCTTCGCAACATTTATATGCATCTGAAGTAATGGTGCAAAACTGGGCCACACACGAAGCCAACCGGGAAGAATGTACCTTAAAGTGGCACTATCACCGTTTGAAATGCGAACGAAAATACCGTGGCGCCATCTAGTGGGAATGATATTGTTAATCTTTATAGCTTGCTCCCAGGTGTACGAGGATGAACCAAATTTTCAGTCAATAATTAAGGATGTCGTGGCTTGTTTGTTTCGTTAAAAGAAATGCCGTTATGCATTCCTTCGCTTGGTGCAAGCAGGAACTAGATAGATAGTACTACATAGCGCTAGATGTTGTCAGATTTCGTCTGCTTTCAATCGGTGATAGTGCCACTTTAACAACTAACGTCCCATAATGCACCCAAAAAAACATGATAGCTCTCACTGAAGTTAAGGTTTTAGAATAAATAAAATTAAACAAGAATTAGTTATTCTTTAGATAGGAAAAAGACTTGCCTTAAAATGTTGAAATTCCCCCGATTTTTCCAGACTTGATATAAATTCCCCGAATTTTTGAGGTAGAACGCCACCCTGTAAGCCTAGCTTGAAAATAATTAGTATTTTATTATAAAAGGTATAGCGCCTATAGGTTTACTGTTGCTACTTTGAGGATATAGCTACAGGCTGGATAATTTTTTTTAAATAGCTAGGTAAAAAAAAAAAAGATAAACCCTCTCGAATGTCAATCTGGTAGCAGTCGCCACTTGTCCTGTAGACCATAGAAATCACTCGCCATTTCACAATTCTACTCGCCACATACCAAATACATGTAGATGTGGGGGTTTCTCTAATTTGTGTATTCATGAAATTGTACAATTTTCTTTAATCCCAATGCAGAAAAAGCTACTATATACCCCGATAAATCTGAGCATAACACCGCAAACCGTTTGTCTCTAACTTACACGGTTCCCGATATATTCTCTTTGAGTGGCATTCTCTATTGCTAGTCGCAAAGTTTTGATTTCCATTCGCCAAATGGCGAGTAGCGACAGACATTGGAGAGGGTTGTTTCAAATGGTATTTTTCTTAGGTGTTTGGGCTTTTTTGACCAAACCTTGTATTATTTGGCCAAAACCTTAGTTGAATAATGCATAGGCTACTTATTTTTTTGACAGAAAACCAAAATTACTATCTTATTCAGCCAAATAGCAATACTTCAACTTTTAGTCAAACAGCCAAAATACCGTATTCAGTGCACATCCCTACGCCATTGGGTTGGCACGATTGCCTTGTACGGGAGATCCCGGATTCAAGCCTTACCCTGCACCCTTCACATTCAGGGTGTAATACATTTCCCAGCAAAATTGGGTGGCTCGGTTGTGACTAGCGACATTGTGGTACTTACCACACCTGCTATTGTAACGAACTTGGCGTCATCTGGAACGATTAGTGTTTCAGATCGATGCTGTTGTCATCCAGGCAAAGCGATTCATTGGCGCTGGCAATGTGTAAAGAAGCATGTTGTTTGGATGCTGCCTCTGTCACAGTCATTTGAAAAGTTACGGCCGCCCTCTGATGGAACATTGTATTCAGGCTTGGCGACCATGGCTAATCAACGCAGCACTACTAAACTCGTACCAGTTTCAGGGCTTTCATACTATGAAAGACCTTCAAGACTTGGTCTCCCTTCAGTTCCTAAAAAGGGTACTCGAAGGAGACCATATCTTAACACACTAAATCCTACAAAGAAAGGTCAGATCGGATCCGGGAGTATTCTTTACCGTTTCAGATTCGTGACTGTTGGGCACCCCCAGAAATTGACCAAGAGTCTTGTCAGTTTGCAAATGCGAAGTAAGGACTTTGCACACCAAGTTATCAACTCGTCGAATGTATTTCCGGCCAATGTGGCTAGTGCTGGAACTGAACTTATTTGAAGCTGCTATGGGGAGGTTCAACACAGCTAAACCACAACTTTGATGTTTACCGGTAGGGTTTTTATGATGCTACAAGCCCCTGACTCTGCGGTTTTTCTTGGCTAATTATTATTATAGCTGAAGTCCGTGCTACACGAGTGGTGTTGGATGCACCGTTTCCGACATTGCTACTATTTGGTCTCTCGTGTACGTCCATGTTCCGTAAAATTATGTTTCTTTAATCAGATTTAAAGCGTACACTTCACACTGGCTGTTCCTGTATCTGGGGCACACAGCGGAAGGGCTGTTTCACATCATGTGGCCTGGTCGTTTCATCATGTTGGGCTGGCCATGGCGCTGTAAAATGATATACTGACACGTTTACTGTTATAGAGGGCACGATGCAACAATATTGTTGGAATTATATTTTGAAACATTTCAACTGTGCTCACGAAGGGAGCATTTCAGAAATAAGTTATTCAATACCTTATTGGCTCGGCTGAGTGAATAGAAAGGAAGTCAGTCTTAAGGTTAGACAAACGCCGAATTTTGTTCACTTTGCTCACTCAATCAGCACACCCCCCCTATTCATTTTACCATAACCCATATGGAGAATGTTCAACGCAGATTCACTACAAAAATTAAGAACCTTGATAATGTTAGTTACAATCAGACTTAGATTGTTAAACCTTCCTTCGCCCAAATGGCGTAGACAGAGAGGGAGATAATTTACATGATTAAAGTTCAGCTCTACACATCCATCCGGAACACGTGAGGTAACTCGCTTAAACTTAAAGTTTCAAATTATCATTATAAGTCGGTAGACATTCCTTTGCATACCGTCATGTCTCAATCTGGAATAGTTTACCACAGGACAGGATTTACCCCAGTCAACGTTTTCAAAAACCGATTAGACTCTTTCGTCTCTGGTGAACTAAAATGTGCTTTTCATGATAGAAAGGTCACACCAACCATGTTTGTTATTTGTCATAGATTATAACTCCCGATTTTGCATTGAATGTAATCGATTAATTTATTGATTAGATTTTCCACAGATTAGATAGTATATTGATTATATTATAAATTGTAATGTACATTTTAATTGTTATATTTCATTGTCTCATATCAAATGTTTACTGAGTATATTGTAAATATTTTTATATCCGTCTTGAAAATAAGTATCATCGCAATTCTTTAATGAATAATGACATGTGTTTTGGTAAATAAATAAAACTTTTGAATGAAGTTTAAAGTTACACCACCCTTTTTTTTTTTATATAATAGAGTTCGTCACATTCCTCGAATTGATTGTTGTAAATAAATAATTTAAATGCGGCAATGCTGTCAAATACCCCACCCAAAAAAAATTTACGCTAAGGTATCTTGTCTATCCCGAACCAAATCCATTCCCAGTGTGCTTTCGAAAATCCACCAAACCCAAACTCTCATCTGGAGACAGTTTGACACACTTGATAAATAGAAATTTACGAGCAAACTCTTTGTTCCTGAAAAAGAGTGTTGAGCGAAGGTGATGACCCCTGACGACAACTTTCGACGTGATTGATGAATCCAACAGCTGATCAACTGACAGATTGCTAGCGCTCAAAATCAATCACCTAGAGGAAAACTACAAGCTACGAGGGTTGACACCGCCTACGAAGTTTGGAACGCAATGTTGAGTTGGCAGAGTTCTGTATGCGGATTTGGAAGACACCTGATGGATAACTCAATATCCAACCAAAGTGATGGTGCGAGCGGCTTCGCGGCGTTACACCACGTTACGCAATTTCCCGCAATTCAGAGCTGACAAAGAAGAAATTTGATCCGGCGATAAAATTTCAGTCTTTTGTCGAAATTCGTAGGCTGTATTCGTTTTAAACAACCTTTCGCACCAAACTTATTTTAACGTACACATGCCACAAATTTTATAAGACTCAACCAAATTAAAACAACAACAAAAAAGTTAACACAATCCGACCCGAAGCACATGACAAAAACATTACATGTTTCGATTTCAGTTTGGTCGCGCTAGCAACACAACGCCACGTCACCAAACCGCGATTTCACGTAAACATGCCGATATTTTATACATGAAAACGACAGTAACGCTTACAGTTACAACACTAACAGTCAGTAAAAAACACGTCAACACATGTAAACGTCACTTACCTCTAAGCCTCCCAGGGAAAACGACATGTCTTAGGCTAGGAATCAGCAAAATAAAGGAAACACGCCTGACTGACGTGCCAAATTGTGGTCGTGTGCCGGGAGTTTGCTACATATTTATTGACCACGTAGTTCAAAAACGATTACCACTCCCGGTTATTGATTTAACAACTTAGGACAAGAAAATATTTACGGGTTTTCACAGCAACTCGTAGCAAAGCCGAGCGGACAGGCAGGCAATGTTGCAGCCTCCCGCCATTAATGTGTTTAGGTCACGTGCTAGCTGTTTGGGGATTTTTATTTTTATTTTTTGCTTTACGCGCGCTAATAAAACAAGGTCAAAACAAAACAAAACAAAAAAAAAAAGACCTCAATATTTGCAATGAAGGAAAAAATAAATAAATGGTGAATAAATTTCTTCGTCTGAAGAGGAATTAGCTGTATGCGGCAGCTAGATGCAGGATTTTTTTTTAAGAAATAAAAATTCATCAGCGTTTTGCTATTTCGTGTATAGGTGACATATATTTCGAGCATATATCAGTCCAAGGTCGAGTGGAACGATAGTGTATACGAAGGTTGGTCAATCCCCAGCTAAGTCGTTTTCCCGCCAATATATTACCGTGTGACGCCACTGGCTCCAGTCTAGATTGACTTGCGCGTATTATGACGTTGATGGAGGCAGCAAAATTAACAGCCAATGGAAAAGCAATACGTAAAAAGCGCGCAATAAACCCCTCTGGATTAGTCCAAACAGCAGTTTATAAATGTATACACGTCCACTACGCGGGAGTATCAATGGTTAACACTTCCTTCGTATTCCATCGCTCGTCATAAGACTGACTGGGAGGGCCGATGCAAATTTAGCATCCTACCTCCATGCCGCAGATTTAATGGGGCTGATGGTTAGCATTAACGTCGCATGTGCCAAAGGTCCTGGGTTCATGTCAATAGCAGCATGTAAAAGATCAGACGAATTTCTGATGGGATTTACCTAGCAAAATTGTCCCTCTCTCCTTCTGACGCTACCTAACACTGGGTGCGCGTCAAACAGTATAAAAAATACTGTGGCGCCATCTAGCAGCAGTGTTAAACCTTTGCAGCTTGCTCCCAGGTGTTTCACCAGGTTTTCACTCTGTAATTAAGGAGGCACTTGGTTTGTTTGTTCCGTAAAAGAAAGAAATGGCGTTGCACATTCCTTCGCATGACGCAAGCTAGTGCTAGATGGTGCCAGATTCTGCATACTTTAAATCGATGATAGTGCCACCTTAGAGCAATGGGAGGAGCAAATTCTTTCAGAAAGTAACAATCACTTGCGTTATTTAGTGACGTATCATCAACTAGGGGAACAAGTGCGATGCTTGGGGGACAAACGGGAGGAAACGCATGTTGTTACTACAGTGGCTTGTGGGGACAAACACCAAATTTGTCTTCTACACACACAAAACTTTTGTGAAACTTGAACTTCAGCATTCCAACAAT
>JAHWFP010150044.1:0-17060 GCA_023313725.1 Lithobius niger | reverse complement strand
CGTGTTTATCAAATGATGGTCGTCAACAACATTTTCCAAACGTATAGGAAATGTGCCTGATGTACGACCGTTTCGGCCGATGATATGTTTTGACACCCGGCTGTAATTGGACAGCAGCACTGAAAATGACTAAAGCAAAGTTGGAACTGTTCGTCCATTCTGGTAATCAAAACTTCATTGCATCTAGTATAAGGGGACGCATTACATTTATCGGTAAAAGGCTCGGCGGCTAACAGCAAGTACACGCCCACTCTCAGTCTTCATCTTTCCCACCCAGAGGTTCATTCCAGGAAACTTCCAATGAATCAGATCAATTTTAAACAGACTTTTTAAGGTACCAGCACGCCTGCAGTCTCTGCAGTGCCTGTTTTGGAGCAGCTCGACATTGATGATCGTTTGTGGATATTCCTGAAAGATCCAAGATCAAGCCATAGCCGAAATAGTGATGCGGAAGGAGCTGTTTTTGTTGTGATTTTCTGCTGACGAATCTAGTAAAGAAGTGACGAAGTTGAAACTGTCCAAACACTTCATTTTAACAGTAATTTTTGTGTGTGTTGAAGTTTAAACCCTGAAATGCCATGGTCATGAATCTTTCTATGTTCCTTCCTATTATCTCCAAAGTTCTGAGCAAAGGTTCTTGCGGCAGATATGAGCAAATTCGAGTCGTAGCCTTCCAAGTTATTTTAAACCATTGGGGGCCTTACAAGTTATAAAAACCATCGGAGTGGTTCTGATTGATCTGGCTTTTAAATTACAAGAGTTGTGAGCAGTACCTCTTTACTGTCTGGTACATTGACAGTGATCTAGGTGTTTTCTATTGTTTCTCGTAAAGATTTCACCATAGTAATGCACCGATCTGCTGTTGCTGTTCCTATTATCTCCCAAGTTCTGAAAAAAGGTTCCAGTGGCAAATATATGCAAATTCGAGTCGTAACCTTTCAAGTTTTGAAAAAATCGTTAGAATGGTACTAATTGATCTGGCTTTTAAATTACAAGAGTTGTGAGCTATACCTCTATACTGTCTGGGACAGTGATCCCGGTCTTTTCTATTGTTACAAGTTATTTTTTTACCAAAGTATTTTTTGAACCTTTCTATTGCTGGTCCTTGGAACTTGGTACTATAGGTTCAGGCGTGCTTAATAGGATACGTTTCATTTCCATACGCATAGCCTTGTAGACTACCGTGGTAGAAATTTTGATTAACTATTTCGTTACTGGGCCAAACAATGCTGTAGCCAAGCTAATAGGTTTGTAAAGGCTAGTAGCAGTAAAATTGACCAAAGGATTGGAAATGTTGGTTTGGACAGGTTACAGCTTTCACCTGAAATCTGCATAAATTATCAAAGGGTAAGGATGCAATGGTCAAAGTGGTCATAAAATTAGTTCTAGGTTTAAAGAAGGTTGAAACTTGGGACTGTTTATTCTCAAGCACTAAGATATATGCGCAGCCATTAGCTGCTCCATGCCGAAAGCTGCAACGGCAATAGAATTTTTTTACAACAGATCCAGCACCTCCGTACCTAAGCAACTGATCAATGTCCATGATAGCGCAGTAATGAGGAATTTCTGAACTGTCCATTATACGTCAATGACCAAACAAATCAATGACCGAGCACCCGCCATTTTTTTCACTCACCAGACGATGCAAGTAGTCTTGTTCGTGCGCGCAGGCAAGTCCGTTGTTAGAATGATTATTAGATACTTCAAAGACATCGATTTGATTCATCGTCACAGGGAACTCTAGCATAGAAGTGTCCAAAGTGACAAAATGACGTTCATAGAACTTTGTAACCGTTTCGTATTGTTAAATGTTGCTAAAACTAAATATAGGAAAGATTTATGATGAACGGAATTTACCATGTTAACTGTAGCTTTGCCACACATCCAGCCGAAGCCATGGCGCCAGAAGGCAAGAGGGACAATATTGCTAGGTTATTCCAATCGGAAATTCTTAGGATCTTTTACGTACCACGAATAACGTGGCCCTTCTCTTCCCAAAAATGCCAAAAGTGGCTGAGGTCATGATGGAACCCTGGACCTCTAGCATAGGCGGTCATTCTCACCATTAGGCTATCTTGCCCCATATGGTTACTACAGCTTCGCTCTTTTGCCATAAAAGTGGTGGTAAGAGGGTGGTAACAGCTTGGACACAAAGAATCTATTTTTTTTCTAATTTAAGGTGCATGTCATGTACTTTCTGGATGATCCAACCACTTCCCTTTTCTGTAAAGGCATCGATTAAGTCTCTAATTTTGAGGTAGTCATCGTCTCATCCATCAGAACTGTTGATTCTAACATGCTTTGATCAGTTCACCAACTACAAAGTTCAACAGTGGCGTGCGCAGGGGGGCATTGTCCCTACCCTTTTTGGAACAACTGCTTTTTTTTGCCCTTTAAAAAATATGCTCTACTTTTGTTTTCTGAACCGATAAACGCTGGTGCTGCTGCCAGAGAAAGGGTCTACCTCTAGAGGCCAAAAAAAGGGTAAAAAGAAGGCCATGAAAGGGATAGAAACTGGCACAAAACCATAAAAAAAGAGACAAGCCTTAAAAAAAAAAAACGGTAAAAAAAAGACTGACGAAGCAAAAAAAGATCCTATAAAAAAACTTAAAGTTGCAGCATGTTTTTTTGTGTATGTGCTGTGTATGCAGGGCCGTAGCTACCGGGGTGGGGGTGGGTGGGTGGGGGGGCAGGCCCCCCCCAAAAAAAAATGTTCGAGGGGGCGTAAAAACGATACCTGAAATAACGTAAAAAGTATGAACTTTCCTTCTCCAAAAATGTTTTTTTTTTAATGGCGTGTCCATTTTTGATACCGCACAACGGTTTTTTTGCGGAAACCACAAGCTATTCCTTTTATTGAATAAATTTTCGTAATAATTTAAAGTGAAAAAATAGCCAACCAAGACAGCTACGAAGAGAACGGGAGATACAGCCGTGCAGCGAAGCCCACCCTAGTAGAGCCACTGAGATGGAGCCTCAAGCATCGTTGTATCTTGGACTTACATACTATCACACTGCATGGTTCTATTAACCCGAAATCCTGCTTTGGTTTAACTACCATCCCTGATGAAAGCAGCGGTGATATGTTTTCTTTTTTGGGAGACAGCATTAAAAAATAAATGCAAAAACTACCGAAAACAAATGAATAATTCTGTGTCTTTACGCGGAAAAAAAGTATGAAACCATTTCTTTCCCGCTTTTTGGGAGAGGGTTGATGTGATGGCCGCAGTTACACGATTTTTATAAGGGACACTAATTTGTACGATTACATGTTTCTAAGCCAGGGAACTTAACAATTGTACCGAATTTAAAGTAATTTTGCAGGACGAAACCGATATCTTGGAGAAGTCGTTGGTAGCAAGCGTCTTCCCCCCCCCCCCCCCCCATTCGCACGCACTCACCGCTACATTGTCCTGAATCAATAAGATTCAAATCTCGATTCGAAGTTGGCCATCCACGGCGAACTGACACACCCCTCAGGCTGGGAAGAATTATTTTGTAACTTACAGCTTGATTAAAAGTAATGTTCACCCTATATATTTTTTATTCAGTAGCCGCCTGGTAAAGTAAATTTCAAAGTTTTGTTTAATTTTTTTTTCTAATTTACGAAAGACTATTAAATATAAATAACCCAGCAAAATAGTACTTCGTTTCAGACCCTTGTTGATGCCAGTATTTAGCGTTAAAATTTTTAAAAAACCAACAAAGAAACTGATTGTTTCAATGAAGCATTTTCAAGTGGAATAATTCACAAACTACTTTAACCCTGTACTGCATCACACATACCTGATCGGCTTTAAATAAATAATTTACACAAGGTTGATCAGTCAACACCAGAAAACGTTAACAAACCTTAGTAATCTTCACCACACAAAAAAAAATAAAAGAAAATGAAAGTGCATTTACCCTGTACAATGAGCAAAAATTTGAGCAATAAAACAAAATAAAACAAATTCTAGCCTAGTAATTTCTCCATGGTTTAATAGGCATGAAAATTAGTGTGCAATACGATTCTGAATAGTCTTGCCACAGACAAGAAATCAAAATTGCTCTTGATACTACTCGCATTAATCTGTGGTCGCTAGAAAGCAAATATCTTCCATATATCTCTTTGCATGTTGGTGGCCTTTAGGTCACAACTCGGAACGGTTGAACCAGTTCTAAGCCATGATGGAGCTGAAGCCAGGGTCCACCCCGGTAGTGCATTGATTCGAACGCCCGGCCTACTTAATATGCTGGAAGTCCTGTGTTCGAGCCCCAGTCAGACCATTTTTTTTCCCTTTCTTTTCCAGACAAAGAAATCTCACGAGGCCCGTCTTGATGCTGACTGTGCGCTTCGTAAACTATCTCGCAAAAACTATCGACTTTCTGATTTAATTTAAAAAAAAAGGCTGAAACAGTTGTGAAAGGGCAGATGGATGATCCCTTCCTTTTTAGGGCAATCTTTGTCTTTTTCAGTTTTCTACCACCTATAATCTACTATATCAGTTGAAGCGAAATAAAGGAGGACCCGTAATGTCACCGCACATGTTCCATCTCTGGTTTTGGGTCATGACCCCAAGCTACCAAATATGGAACGACTGGTCCTAACTATATTTGGGGATAACACACATTGAAAATACGCTGCAACGGTTTATAGAAAGATGCAGGGCCATACCTAGCTGCCTGAAGGGAGGGGGTTGGGAAGGGGGAGTAACCAAGCTCAACTGTCTTTTAAAAAATAATTATTTTTTAACGTTTTCGTTTTAATTTTAAGAGTTCTTGGGCTGGACTTTTTTTTTCGTTGTGATGGGGGGGGGAGAGGCAAAAAACTGGGAGAGGGAGTAAATTGCCAGTTTGCCCTCCCAGAAAAAATTCCTATAGCTACGGCCCTGTGTGTATGAGCCGTTATCATTTTTCAAAGGGGAGCGAAAGGGTAAAATGCACTCCCCCACAAAAAAACTAAACCATTTTATGGTAGTTGTAGGTAAAAATGTGGGCCCACTGCTTTGCATCCCCCGTAATTGCGGCACTGACTCTACCCAACAGCGCAAGGTATTCTAAGATCCACCTTTGTAAAAAATGGTTTATCAAAACACTGACGATGCTCCCAACAATGAACACCGCGTCTTTTGTCACTAGGAACCTTAGAGCTTGAGTCATCTAGCAACGTAACTAACCTACGACCAATGAAAAACTGTGTTGATTTGAGAGTTTCTGAATCATAGGATGTTGTCATAAACGGCAGTCGAGGATTTAGAATTCTATATTTCCTCCACGTGGGTTATAACAGTGCGTACCTCTTGAAACGAAAGACTAAGCTTGCCCAAGAACTTTCTTCAAACAGGACATGACGGACGTTTACAAGCCTTTATCAGATTCCAGCCCACCATGCAGTATTTTCTGCTACGATTTTCCACCGAGTTCCCTATAGACCGAAAAACGTTTCTACGCTTGAAAACATTATCTGGAGTTCACAGTCAACTCATTTCAATTAAAAATATGGGAAAAAATGGCAGAAAAAAACTGACTTACTACGCCACCAAAAAGTAATATACGGCATACAGCTCTGTTATAAACTATAATAACGTAGCCTTAGGTCACTAAAAAAAAAAGTTGGTTCTCAGGCCCCGCCCTTTTTGACAGGAAATAAAAAGAAACGACGTAGCAGTTGTATACAGATAAAAAATGGTCCTTAGTGAGAAATGAAAACATAAAATTAACATTCTTGCCTCTTGTCGTTAGATAATTCTGTATCCAACCATTATTCACGTAAATACAGTTAAAGCCAGAGCCCAAATTTCAAAATGTTTCGTGCTTAAACAAAGGAAGAATAATGTAAGACTTTACTATTATCTGGAGTAAGTGAGCGTTCTTCAGTCACGATGTCTACTTTCTGTTCATCACCCTACTGACGATACGTAGATTTTCAAAAACTTTTACAGGCACGGAATTTCTTCAAAACTTTCCAGAACATTTCCAGGTTTTCAAGGACTCACAAGAACACCTACTCGCAAGCATCTACTTTTAGAGCTGTCTTAAGTACACTGAGACGATTCGTTTTTGAGGAATTGTACGACATTTCGAATTGTCAATTTCGGTTTGGTCTCGGCTTTAACTTTCTCTACAACTTAAACCATGGAAGGGTGCTTTGTCCGGAGCACTTAAAACTAGTTTCTGCATTTACCAAACTAGTTTCTGCTCGAAGTAATTTAATATTTGGCATACCAAAAGTTTGTATGGATTAGCCTACACACAACGCAACTGACAGTACTCACTGTTAACACACTGATGTCACCACAATTTAAACCTGCTCTGCACTTTTGGTAAATAAAAAATTATCACAAATTTGTAATTCTGAATTTCATTTGACCCTAAGCAATTCCACCTTGGCTTCATAAAGGAGTTTAATTTAATCTGTCGAGAAAATATCGGAGTAAAAGTAGTAAGGGATTTGGCGGAAAGCAGGCCCTTTTGAGCAACCCCCCAGTCCCCCCTGCTGGTCCACTCCTAATCTTTTGTATTTAAAAAGTGTTGTTGTTTGTTGAGCAATTTTCTGGCGTGTAAACTTTCTCGTTGGCTTACTCATCGGGAAAACCCGTGCTATTTGAATATTTTGCAGGTTTTTGTTTTCTAAAGTGTTGTTGTTTGTTGAGAATTTTTCACAAGTTATGCGTATATTTTTACAGATGAGGGGTGTGACTTTCTAGCACGTGGACCATTTGATGCAAGGAACGGGTATAAAGGGTATGGATAATTTTGTCTATCTTTATATCAGCCATGGCTGCCAAGTACGACGTGGTCTCGAAGTTCCAGTGCAAGAAATGTAAGGTTGAGTTTTTATCACGAGAAGAGGTGGAAAGTCATTTGCAGAAGTCTTGCGTTTTAAACTGTAATTGTCTCGATTGCGGAGGACTCGTTTCTTCCTACGATGAATTTTTGGCGCACTATGAGCGATGCGATGGAAAAATGATTAAGCCCGAAAAAATCAAGTTTGGTGGTATGTATTACTGCGAAGCATGTTGGAAGTATTTCCCCGATTTGGAAATTAGGGAAATACTTCCCCGATTTCCAAATCGGGGAAAAAAACGTGATCTTTGAATGTCTGACAATGAGATTTTCTTGTGTCAATACTGCGAAAAGACGTTCAGGAACAATAAGTATAAACTGAGACATGAAAGGCATTACGAAGGAAAATGTAATGTGAGCTGCAAATCGTGCGGTGTGACTTACGGTGCGGTGTGATCAGCTCCCGTATAAACGGCACAAGTGTGGCGGGGCTGTAAAACAACGTGCGATGGAAATTGGTGAGTCTTTAAAAAGAGACGTAAATTGTCTTTTCCCAAACTCAAACCTGCGTTGAAGAAAGAAATAATTTCTCAAATACCCGCAAATTTCAACCTCTTCGTCAACAACGTCAGATCTCTAGTTGTACCTTTAATAGAGGATACCACAATCGACTGGGCCTTGTCCTACATGATTCACGATTTTAAAGACAAGACGGAGGTGACAGACGATACCGAACTCGAGGTGAGACCTTTCAGTTTGGATTTAGGAGGATTTGATCTAGTGCGCGATGCTTTCAACAGATGCTTCTTAACTTTCAACCGGGATTTTATGCAGGATGAAATGCACTACGAGCCCATGCTTTTGTTGGAAGAGTACGAGGACAAATTTTGGGATCTTTTAGAACAATGTCGACGTCTTATGGTAAACATAAAAGCTCAAATTGGATTATGCATTTTCTTCGAAAAAGCGACAGATAATTCGGAAACTATTAAAGGTTATTTTAATTCCAACTTGACCAGAGTGGGCAACAAGGAGGTTCTTTCAAAAATGTCGAACCAGATTCCGCATAGTATTGGACAGTTTGCCGTAGAAGGAAGTGGATGGGTTGTCAAGCAATGCGTGTGCACCAAACTATGCGTTGGAATTTATAGACCTTTTGCCGGGAAAGGTTACGTAGCACTTCCCAACAACCTCAAACTAGGTCTCGGTATACTGGTTAATGTGCGTAGTGAAGATGATAGATGTTTTCTGTGGTCCGTGTTGGCTAGTATACACCCCGTTCCATCTTCGCAAAATGATTGGGATACGAAACATTATTTCTCGTGCGCACGAGTTAGTTGTAGATGTGTTGGACCCCCGTTCCTTTAGCCAAAATCGCGGCATTCGAAAAAGCCAACAACATTTCGGTATCTGTTTTTAGTTTCGAGGATGACGAGCCTTGCGTTTATCGCGCGAGTTCCTTAGTTGAAAGTAAGCATCACGTCGACTTGCTTCTTTTCAACGGACACTACGTGAAGATAAAAGACTTCGACAAATTCATCGCGAGTTTCAACCCCAACAAGTGCTTGAAGTATTTTTGCAGGCATTGCTTACGCGGTTTTCGAAATCGTTTCAGGTATGCAAACTACCACCTTCCTTATTGAATGGGAGGTCTGTATCAAAAGACCACATTGCCCGACAATGACGTTATCCAGTTTAAGAATTTCAAGAACGAACTCAAAAGGTTGTACATAGCTTATGTGGACTTTGAAGCGGCACTCCTACCAGTCTCCATTTGTGATGGAAACGATACATACACCAGAGTTAACCACATACACCAAGCTTGCAGTTTTGCCTACGTGATTGTTGACCACTTAGGTGGAGTATTTTCCAAAAAGTTGTACAGAGGAGTAGACTGCGTGCAAGTTTTCTTCGAATCTATATTAGAGGAGCAGAAAAATATTGTGGCTTACGTGGAATGTGGATTACCACAAGCAACGAATGAAACATTTAACGGAGGAGCAGGGGTTGCTGTACAAAAAAGCTGTGGTGTGCCATATCTGCAAACAAGGAGCATTTACCCCTCCCCACCAGTGAATTTACAGGAGCCGTGCACACAAGTGTAACTTTTCTTACACTTTGAACAAAAACATAGCGGTTGTTATGCATAATTTCGAAAAATACAAGTCATTTTGTCGTGAAGGCTTTGATTTCGTTTAAAGATTTGAAGGCTCTGCATAATGTCAGGATCATTGCTAAGAACAAGGAGAGAATCAGCAGCATGAGATTGGGCGGTTTTACTTTCATAGATAGTTTAGGCATCATTGGAAACTCTAGCTTCGAACTTGAAGCGCTTCGTCATCATGGACAAGCTTTTCGAATGTGAATCGATGGAGCTCGTACGAGGCCTTAGGCGAAAAGGCGTATTTCCCTGTGAATACCTGACAAATGTGGACATGTTTGAGGAGAGGTGTTTACCTCCCATGTTGACATTTGCCTCATTGTTGAAAGGATCGATCTGTTCTGAATCTTATCAACACTCGAAGATTTGGGATTTAGGCAAATGCAAAACGTTTGGATATTACCACGATCTGTATTTGTGGACGGATGTCGGGCTTTTAGCTGATGTCTTTGAAAACTTTAGAGCGACGAGTTTAGCTAGTTGCGGATTGGACCCCTCCCATTACATTTCTACACCCTCCCTTCTTTGGGACGCGGCGCTTAAGATGACGGGAGTGTTTTGTATCTCTTCGCTAACATTGTCATGCATCTTATGGTGGAAATGGGTATAAGAGGCGGTGTCTCGTTTATAGCTAGAAGATACGCTAAAGCCAACAACCCGTATATACCATCTACCTTCGAACCTGATAAAAAGAATTCTTACATCATATTTTTGGACTTCAACAACTTATACGGTTGTGTTATGTGCGAGTATCTACTAACCGGAGAGTACGAATAGGTGCCAGAAGACCAGCTCGAGGATATAAATCTTAACAATTACGGAGATGAAAGTGATACGGGCTTGATAGTAGAAGTGGACTTGAAATACCCGGAGATGCTTCATGCATCGCACAATGACTTCCCGCTAGCCCCGGAGCACATGAAAATCACAAAGTCTATACTTTCTCCTTTCAACCGTCGGGTAATCGAGGACTTTCGGTCAACGTACAGCAAAGACCTAAAGCTAACCATTAACCTTTTCTCAAAGAAAAAGTATGTGGTGCACTATAGGAATTTGAAATACTACCTTTCCCTCGGCATGGTCCTCAAGAAAAGACACACTCCGATCAGTTTTAAGCAAGCGCCTTGGCTGAAACCTTGCAGAGTGTTTAATAATGAGAAAACGGCAAGCGGCTACTAACGATTTTGACAAAACGTCTACAACAACAAAATAATTCGATTTTCGGTAAGACGGTAGAGAACAAATATAAGAGAAACAACGTCTTGATAGCGACGATGAAAGACAAAGCCATCAAGTACGCTTCTCACCCCCACACCACGAGTTTCACTTCTCTAAGCGAGGATTTGGTAAATTTTACAAAGATGCCAGCAAACATCTTGAACAAGCCCATCGTGGTTGGGTTCAGCGTCTTGGAACTGTCAAAGTTATTAGTCGACTGGTTTCACTATGACCACATGATGAAAAAGTATGGACCAGAGAGATGTAAACTCCTAGTCATGGACACAGATAGTTTATGTTATTCGATAGAAACTGTCGATATTTACAAAGATATGGAAGACGCGTCGTTGTTCGACACATCCGACTACCCAAAAGATCATTTCTTACACTCCAACGTCAACAAAAAAGTATTGGAGAAGATGAAAGACCAGAGCGCGGGGTGCCCAATTTTCGAGTTTGTAGGGTTAAAGTCTAACCTCTACAGCGTTTTACAATCAGATGGGAAGAAAAAAATGGTTTGCAAAGGCATTAAGAAAACAGCCATTACGACGACATGAGATGGGTCTGGGACGATGCAGTCAGTACTCTAGCTTATGGGCACGTGAATTCACTTAATCTATATTATCCGCCCATCTGTTGTACTTGGGTCATAGCCCTTCCATTTAACGAAATAAAACATTTTTCCTACTTTTCCCCTCTTTTTACATATTACTTGCTTCACCAGAAATAAATCTGGAACTTGGGTTTTTTGAATTTCCTGTTCCTAGAAACCTCCGAGCACCGGTTCACCCGACTCGTCCTTTAAAAAGATACTTAACTGGTTGAGTTTTTTGCTCTATGGGTCGTGAATACTTCGTTAAAGTACTTCGTACTTCGAATACTTCGATCGTAAATATCCTTTGTCGAATTTTTTTTAACTTTATAAATCCTGACTTTATTTCCTAGGGCGAACTTGGGTTTCTTCACCAGTTGTTTAGGGCTAGTACGTCTCAGCAACAGTTCGTGGCACCTGGATACTTTCCTAGGGTTCAGTTTTGTGGTGGAATGAACCACCGTGTCGTTGTAATGCGAAACCAACATGTTAATGTTATGGCGCCTAAGTAGCGCTTTGAAGTCTTTATTGTAGCACTCACTACCCAAATCGACTTGTAAATTTTTAGGGGTGGTCGCTCCTGAGAGTATTTTCTTGAAAGCTTCGGTAACATCTAGACCGGTTTTAGATTTAAGAGGAATGGCCCAAGCAAACTTGGACATGACGTTAATGCAAGTCAGCAGGTAGTTAAATCCTTTATTTAGCTTAGTGTACGGTATCATCTCCACCAAGTCAGCCTGACATAGATCGTTTAGGCCCAGTACAATCACCTTGCGTCTCGGACAATTTTTCCGCGTTGGTTTGGGAAGTTCGTTTAATTTGGAAAGTTCGTTTAAGAGTTGATCCATTTTTTTTATTTCCCATTCCGAACTTGAGTTTTGTTTTCATGATTTTCTTAACGACGGAAGTGGCTAGTTTTTCCCTCCATGGTAGAGATGGATCCTCTCTCACCCTTTGAGCTTTTGAAATTAGAACTGCATCGGCGGCGTGGCGATCTTTTAAGTCTGAGCTCTCGGCGTAATTTATATTGTGTTCTTTGCAAGCTTCGTCTAGTTTATTTATTCCAGGATCTCCTTGTGCCAGTCGCTTCTTCAGCTGTGTTCCAGGACCACAGTATGGATACCCCGTTAAATGTATTTCAACGGACAAGTTATCTATGATTTTATTCACGAGTTCCTTCCCCACTTTGATGAAGTAAGCTTTTTTGTACCACATACATTGCAAAACACCTTCTACATCGGTCTGTTGTTTCATGAAGTTGTAGAAACTGGGACCTTCGACTGGTTAGGAGTCGAAAGTTTACATTTGACGCAATAATTCATCTTTACGGTTGCTCTTTTTAACTATAGTACAATCTTTTTCTGATCTTTAAAAAAAAAGACAACATGGATTCCTGTTCGATTATTCTCACCGGCAAAAACTCCGACTTGAAAATTAATCTAAACACACCCATTCATTTGGACTATGAAAAAATTACGAATTGGCTCTTAATTTAGACACTTATAACAGCATTCACAACATCACCTCGAGAAATAACGAAATTCAGTACACTATAGAAGCTGGCATTTCATGGCACAAAGTGTTAGTAAGTCCCGGTGCTTTCAAAATCGAGGATTTGTATAAATTTCTCAAGTTACCGATAGATGCGAATGGCCACAACAAGGATGCCGTTACGATTCATCCGAATCTAAACACTTTAGGAACAAACTTGATAATTACCAATCCGAATTACGGAATATCTTTTTTGGATGACAAGAGTTTGGCTCCAGTTTTGGGGTTTGACTTGGGCAACTACGTGAGAAGTCGAGAAAGTCAAAATACAGTCGACATTATGAGAATCAACACAATTTTCGTACACGTGGATATCATCGGCAATTCGTACCTAAATAGCGACACTCAGCCAACTTTATATTTCTTTTATCCCAATTCACCACCAGGTTTCAAATTCATAGAGTCACTGCATAATTTAATTAACCTCCCATTTACTACAAAGTTAATCAGAAGTATAAGAGTTTGGCTCGCGTCTCAGACCAACGAGCCGTTGGAATTAAATGGTGAGATGCTCACGGTGCGACTTCATTTGAGATCTACGAATTAAATTTAAAAAATAGAAATGCTCGTGTTTGGAAAAAAAGGGAAAGGACTCTTTCTTAATTTTAACTCTAATAACAAAAAAAAAACGGTTTGACGCCTAGAAACAAAGCTTTCATCAAATTCATAACAACACCTAGAAAATGAGCATAGTAGACGATTACTTAAAAATCAACGAACCTTTGGCGTATGAATCATCGGTCGAGTCTTACATGTACCACGAATACAATTCTATTGTCAGCACTAATCTCAACATTGTACATTCGGAAATCTGCATACATGTAGAAAACCAAGATTTATTTCTGCACGTTGCTAATAGTTACCTCCTGATTAAAGGGAGGTTGCTGAAGGACCGTGACTTGGCTTACACAGATGCTGACGTAGCTAGTCTTATTAATAATGCTCCCATCTTCCTGTTTTCTAACATCAAATACTATCTAGGTGATAAACAAGTCGACGAGTTAAATTATCTGGGGTTCGGTACTCTGAAGAAGGGACTGCTGACCTACGGCTCGGTGGAGCAACCAGCTCTGCTCAGCCAGTGCTGGGTGCTGGATAGTGCGGCTTCAGTCACTGTTGAACAAACAGACAACTTGGGATACAAACAGCGGCATGCGTACATCATCATTGAAATGACTGCCAAGGGAAGCTTTACATTTGCCATCTCTCTAAAACAAATCATGGGATTTTCGAAAATCACGATAAGCTAATCTACGGAACTAAACACGTCCTCACACACAGGCGAGCGAGTGACACTAATGTCATCTTCAAAGCAGTGGTAGCGGCCAATGGCAAAGTCGTTCTAAATAGCATCAGCTGGATCGTTCCACATGTCATTGCCTCGGACAAGCAGAAACTTAAACTCTACAATCTCATCAACCAAGGCGCGACCATGGATTTAGGATTTAGGCACTGGCATTACGATAGCTGCGTGCTCCCTCAAAACACCAGCTTCACCTGGCACGTGCTGACTACTTCAGCTGTTGAAAAACCTAGGTGGATAGTTCTAGCTTTTCAAACAAACAGGCAGGACTCTTTAGTTAAAAATCCTGGCGTGTTCGATCACTGCAGGCTGCAAGACGCTTACATGACTAAATTCAGAAAGATATCCGTTTCTCGATTTGAACGCAAATTATGCTACTGGAGAGTATGTCGGCTTGTACAGAATGGCGTAGCAATTTAGGCAGCTGTGCTACAACACCAACTACTTGAGTTTCAACTTGCTTCAGTTCAAGAAAGACTATTCTCTCATGGTGTTGGATTGCTCCAAACATTCCGCGAAGGCTTCAATCGGGAATCGTGGATGTACAAGTCAAACTGACGTTTAGAGCAGCAGTGCCAGCTAACACTACTTGTTACGTTCTGCTCATTGGAGACAGGAAAATTAATCTAAAGATGGACAGAAGCAAAGTCGAAGTTGTTTATTAAATAATAACGATAATAATAAAAAAGATATAGCACTCAAAACAAGATCACGAAAAAAGTAAGGCGGCTTTTTGCCGTTGGCATTGCTAGGACCGATTTTAGCTGGGATTGGGGGATTGGTGGGAGGAACACCGGGGGTGGTATCTACCGTAAAAAAGGCACAAAACGATGCAAAAACTATGGCTGAACTTGTGCGACATCACAAGCAAGTGATGGTTCCGGCTCGAAGAAAAAAAAATAAGCAAAAAAGAGCAAAAAAAATTGCCCCGTGGCAGAGGTCTTTACTTAAGACCACCCAAGGTTTAATCGACTTTAATAAACCTTTAACAAACTTTGATTTAAATGGGTTGGCTAGAGTAATGAAAATTCCAAAATTCCATTAAATGCTTCCATTAAAACTTTGGCCTACTGGTGAAGACAGTATAGTAAACTTGGAAGATTTCCACGATGGACGGAAGTCACTGGGTAGCTTATTCCACCATTTCGGGAGAACCTTGTTATTTCGATAGTTTTGGCAACATGGGTCCTCCGCGGTCTGTGGCAAACTACTTGGAACCGGGAATAAAATACAATTACGAACGCATACAAAACTTTGACCAGATTTGGTGCGGCCACTTTTGCTTACTTTTTTTACGCACCTTCTCTAAGGCACGTAATTATGAAGCTGATAGGATGAGACGAGTCATCTAATGAAAAGTTACGTGCAAATCTAACTGGAAATAAACTTCTTCTGCATGAAACGCTTTGAATGCCTCTACCGCGATGGGCAAACTTATTAACTTACTGTTTAATTTCATCTGTAATGAATGATGGTTGGATTATGACAGATTATTTATTTACAGTAAAACTTTGTGTCTACCAAAGAACAAAGCATTGCAGTCTATATTTGCCGAAATTGAGAAAAAATTGGAAGGGATGTCGCATTTTTTCACGGTTCTCAAATAGATTTAATTCTGCCCGAAGAACTCGACCCAAAATTTAGAAGCCTGATTCTGTTTGACGACTGTCTTTTAGATAAACAAAAAACATCAAGCGCTATTTTGCCCAAGGAAGCCATTCAAACACCGATGTTTTTTATTGCAGTCAATCCTATACAAGAATTCCTAAACTAGTGGATAGAGACAATGCAAATTTAATAAATCTTTTTCCGGTGGATGAGTTAAATTTGAAACACGTTTACAAAAATCATGTTGGCCCTGACATGGAATTTTCAGTGTTTAAAACGTGTGTCAAAATTGTTGGAAAAAACCTTAAGGATTTTTAGCAATTAACAAAACGTTAAACAAGGGCAGATATAAACGTTAGTTTTTGCTTATTAAACAACAGAATGGAGACAAAACGAGAAATCGCAAAACTCAAAAGTCGTTTAACTAAAAAAAAATTTTAAATCGGCATTTGGGGGGACAGAGAGCAAGAAGAATCGCTACAAGAATTTTTTTTAACCCGTAGTAAGCACCCTAAAACAGAGGCCAGTCTTGGGTGCAACCACACAAACTATGCCGATAAAAAACACTCTAGCCATGCAAACTAAACCTATTAAAAACACTCTAGCCACCGAAACTACGCCGATTAAATTTTACAAAGAAAAAGAAAGTGATCAAGAATATAGTGATGATTATGAATCACTGGCTCTCTCACCCTCCCCTGCACCTTGTCAGAAAACATCTTTTGATTACAGCCTCACCTAATATTCAAGTCCGCCTGTAACTCCTATAATGCGAATTCTACTCCACTCCAAAACTGAATACGCGACAACGAGCACCGTCCAAAACTCACCTCTGCATATTCCGCGGTGAAAGCTAGACGCTTTTCTATCCCGCCTGAGCTTCCTAATATCACAACACTAAGGTCCCTCGATAGTTTGTTACCTGGTCAAAATATTGGAGACACTGCTAAATATTTCTTGGTAAAATTTTTGGAAAATCTCAAAGACACTGATCCAGTATTTGGGCTACACTATGATACGAAAAAAGGTGAGCTGACCTTAGGTAATTTGAAAATGCCATGGTTGTGGAAAATCAACAATATGTAGGAAGGCGTGGTTTGTGGAATTTGCTAGTATACAAAGAATTAAAAAAACTTCTAGCTCGCCGGAAGTTAAAGCAGCTTACGCGGCCATGTTAAAAAATACTAATGCTATATACAACAACAATGACCCAAATACCCGTAAACCAAAATCTAATCGGAGCGCTAAGTACAGGTCTCAAAAAACAAGGAACTGGCATCGTTAAAAAAGTGGGTAGCAGAGTCGATTATAAATATTACGAAAATCCTAAACACTTGATAAAGAGACTTAGGCTTTTACATAAATCCACTCTGGCAGGGTACGACCTGCATCGAAACGAGATGATTGAAATTTTATCAGAAATGCAACAAAGAAAAATTGTAAATGACCACCAAAAAATAGTGGCTTATCTAAATTTGGGGTTAAGTTGAATAAATCAAGAAACAGCTTATTCTAAGTTCACAAGCAGTCAATTAAAAAAACTTGCTGATAGCCACACAATACACCAAGGAAACATGCAGGGGAATTTAATATTCAAAATTATAGCAGTAACTTCTGTAAAATGTAAATTTAAACAATAACACTTACAGCTGATTCCTAACAGAGCACTAAAAAATTCGTGTCACCCCCCTGGAAAAGTTTGGAGATGAACATACGAGCAAAGACATAGGCCTAAATATAACCAAGCATGAAAGTCTTCATCGGTTTAGTTGATTTCCTCTTTTTTAGCTTTGCAAACCTTCTTAAAAGGCATTTAAAACCCCTAAAAATGTATAAATTTGTTGGCTTTCCTCCTATTT
>JAHWFP010150038.1:52482-63064 GCA_023313725.1 Lithobius niger | reverse complement strand
CTGACGGGAGATTTCACGATGGCCGCCATGGCGCGCTTCGAATTTCACGTGAGCGCTTATGTTCAGTTCGTTGTTGAAAATTACGAGAAAGATGACGTTTCACAACATTAAAAAATTAAAACAGCAGCTGCGATCTACAACTAAAATGGAAAAGGAGCCTATAAGCCTTCGCACTATCGCTTATCAGGTGGGAACAACGATTTTTAGCGTAACTATCGCCGACTTATGGACGCGTTTTCTCAAAATGTAGAATTTCAATTTTAGTTCGTTTACAGCCCGTAATTAAAATAAAATTGGTTCTTTGAAACTATTAAAGCAATTTATCTGATCTTTTTCTGTGCACACTAATGAATATCTATTGCGTGAAAGTAGTTGTAGGGGGATCCAGAAGGTATAAATGAAACTATGAAAATAAAAATAATTTTCTTTGTGCTGTGGAAAGTGCAGTACCTGTCAATTTATTGCATTATTGTCTCAATGATGCTGCCTGGTGCTTAAGACTTGAATAGCTGCCTAGGTCACCCTACAGCGCATGCGCGGCCCTCCTTATAAAGAATGCGTGCTGGGAAGCTCGTCATCTCTTTGTCTCAAGCCGTCGACAGCTCGCTGCTCCCTGGATCCATCCTGTTCCTGCCCGTCCCCCCCCCCCCGTCCGTTCGGCCAGCCCATCCACACAGGTTCCGTACATCGCCGGGTCTGCGTCGACCAAGCTGTTTCCAGTGTCCACCTTCCCTACTCGTCTGGCCGGCCTCGCCAAGATGATCGACGAGATCTCGACGGCCACAACTCAATACACCGCCGCCTACAGCGTGGCCTTGCCCCCCCTATTGCTCACCTCGACTGAAGATGCCTCACGGCCTACGCAGTCACTAGGCATTTCCGGGATACTGCACCCTCCTCCCGTCCACGACGACCGCTGCGCGCTCGGCCCCGCCAAGACGTGCAAGTCGGCAACGACGACGTCCGCCTTTCGTTGCAAGTGATCGTCGCACGACACCTCTCCCCACCTTGACGACCTCAGCTGTTGATGTACGACACGCCTGGCGCCGGACCATGCAGTACCTCCGACCCTGTCTTCACCGCTTGCCTTTACAACTGGTCTGCATCCACTTTAAACTTCGCAAGCCATGTTGGCATGTCACGCACCCTCCATCTGCTTCATCCTAGGGCCCAACATCTTCCAGCAACGTCGTCCGAAACTGCGCCCGTCTGGTCCCAGCCATCGATGAACGACACATCTGATGCTTCTTCGGAACTCCGAATCCCGGACACTCTAATCTCGTTCGGGCGCTTGTCGTCCTCTTCCCAACCTCTCTAGCCCCGCCGCTACGCCGTCGCACACCATTGCCTATCCATCACTCTCCTCGTCCACATGACTAGTTGTTCAGGCCCATATTTCATGTCGCCGACTATGAATGCTCCGGTCGGTCACCGCTCCTGCCCGAACGTCGTCCGTCCTTCCGTCACGACAACTCCGTGCCGTCGTTGCTCGCATCTCTCAAGCCACCTACAGCAGAGTTCCTACACCGCTAAATTGGCGGACTTCCCCCAACTCCCGGCCCTGCCAGGAGATGCAAGACACACCGAACTTTTTTCCAAAATTACGCCACGCAAGCTGTACTCGCACGCCGCACGACTCTCTTCCATCAACTTGGGTTCACCTACGGCATTACCCCGTAACATCAAGAGGGGTTTTTTCTTTGGACTTGCCCTACCGTCTTCCTTTCTTCGCCTCGCCTCCCGGCTTTTTGATTTCCGTGTCGCTCATCTCCAACGATGGATACCGCCCTGTCAGTCACCGCCCCAACCGCAGATGCTGCTTCCTCCTCCCGTCGACCACTGGACGGCCGCCGCCGTACGAGACGCACATGTCGCCATCGACACCGTCGACTCCCCGCTCCAAGACGGTCAACAACCCGTTCTCGGCATGTCATCAAGTTGTCTCGCAGGGGATGCAACGTCACTGACAACAAAATACACATCCTCGTTGACTCCGCTTCCTCGCCTGAACGACACACTAGAGCACCAAACTTGGTCACACCCTCGACAAGCCATGAAAGCCACTGTCGTGTGTCGCACACCTTCGACCCATCGGCCAAGGTCTCTTCCGCTCCAATCGACCCTGACGTGTCACGACACGCTCGGTCGTCATCTTCCGCCTCGAAGCTCCCTCAATCCCTGTCATCAACATCGGCGTACCTGCCAAGACACCCGTATCTTACCCCCTCCTGTCGCTTCACCGACAGGTTGTAGACACCTCCCCCGTCATTCACCTCGCCTGCACGACACGCTAACACACAAGACTGAATGACACCCACGACGAGCCATGAAGGCCGCAGTCGGGTGTCGCACGCCTTCCATCCGTCGGCCAAGCACTCTTCCGTACCGATCAACCTTAAAGTGTCGCGACGCGTTCAGTCGCCATCTCCCGCCACGAAGCTCCCTCACCTCCCGTCATCAAATCGGCTTGCCGGCCAAGACACATACGAATCCCACCTTCCTTCACGCAACTCTTTCACGCCCACATAGAACTATCCGACAAGTCAGGTCATCCACTCATTCACAGGCACTATGAAACACCAGTAGTCCGACACTTTCCCGCGAACCTGCCGGCCTTCTCAAGTCACTGCACGACACACTGCAATCCTATCAGACAGCCTTACCCCGCACGTCTCACAGGCGGCGTCGTCCGCCCTACTCAACTTCCCCGCGTTCCCGCCAGTGTCGCTCACCAACTCTCGGTCTGCCTCCTGTCACGTCACACCACACTGCATCCCAAAACGAGGCTCTCTTCCGTTCCCGTTTCCCGCGTTGCTTTGTACTGATTTTCTAACGCTATTTAGGTTTTCCAAGATCTCATCTCTCCCACGATGGTGAAAACTCTGAAACCACTCCGTCCTGTTTTCAAAGACCCATATGCCGGCAGACTTCCGCTGATTCAGGATCCTGGTACTTGCAATTGCCCAGGATTACGGAACCCCAACAGGAAAGACCCTCTTATATCTGTATGCCAGGAGCACAGACTTTGCAATTTCTTTCATAGCCCCTGTCCAAACTGCATTAAGATTCCTTATGAAGACTGGAAAATTATTTCCGCATTACAGCACTTATCCTCCTTACGGAAAAAACAAAGATCCCATCGTCCAAGCTCCAAATCACCTTTCAAGTCCCCTTCTCCAAAGAAGACCCGCCCGTCATCCACTACCGTTATGCGTCCTAAAACTCCAAGTCACTCAACGTCCTCCTCGGTGGCAGCAACGCCAATGTCCCAACAATCCTGGGTAACCTCACCCATATCCATAGACTCACCAGCGGTGCCAACCCAAGATCCCCATGAGGAACTCCCAATTGAAGCCCTTGAGGACCAAAAGACCCATTCCCACCTTCAATTGCCGACAACCCTTCCTCCCCACCGGAAAACAACATTCCCATCGTTTCAAACGAACCCGGTAGCAACACCACGATCCCCAAACAAGGATGAACCGATCATTCCCTCCCCAAAGTTTGACTCGCCACGCTCCATTCGGTCCTCATCCACTTCCAAATTCGGAGTCCCTGAACTCCCCCCCCCCCCCCACGGAGATCTGCCGCAGGGTTCACTCCTGGAATACTCACCATTTTGCTGTGAATCAGAAGATCCCTCTAAGATCAATCATAAGGAGATTTTCAAGATCGTCAAGCACAAGCTCAAATTGAAAGAGTCCTCAAAAATACAGCTGGACATTAACTGCGCACGTGCAAAGACCATTCTACGGTCTTGGGAACGTCGTGTCTCCTCACAGCAAAAGCAAATCAAAGACCTGAAGGCAGAAATCGACAAGCTACGGACCACCAACAATAGTCAACTGCTACAAATAACTTCGCTAACTCTCAACCAAGCCCTGAAGAAAAAGAGAGCATCCTCCCCTCCCCCACCGCACCAGGGTCTCTCCGAACCCGAAACTTTCTCACCCTGGCCATTACCACGTTTGTCATCTGACAGATCATGGAAACCAGCCCACAAGACACCTGGACCGTTTCACCACCCAAGCTTGCTTCAACTATCGGACCCTCGCATCGGCCTTACGGTCCTGCCTTCCAAGCCTGTAACGTGGGTGGAACCACCTCTCGAACACACAGAACCCCCAACGCTTCCCTCGGACGCAAACCAAGACAGACTACACAGTGAAATCTCGGACGCCTGGAAAAGCATTTCCTCAACGGCCTGTGATCATAACCTTCGATCGTTCTCATTATGGCAACTTGATAACGACAACAGTTTTGTGCCTCTACACCCTGAATTATCGCCACTTTCTTCAGTTCCTACTCAAGAAGAAGGCCACAGGATGCCACTACGGTCTCCGTAACCCCTCTTCCCAATAATTCATTCCACTCTCTCTAAGTCCGAAAAAAAAAACAGAAAAAAAACTCCATTAATCTCTTAAAAAAAGAAATTTCTTTTTTATCATCCACGAATAACTTTCCATCATCTCCTTACGGCAATCCCTTTAAGTTTAAAAAAAAAAAATCACTAGAAGAGGTAAGACGACAACCAACTTTAAGCACTAACCCAAAATGCCACTCCCATGAACTCACCACGCCTCACAACTCACTGAAGCCTTCTCTTCCTGACCCCTACTGGAACCCAAGACGTCAATCCAAGTCAAGTCAACATCTCTGCCCATCAAGGTAAAAACATCAACTGTTTTCTCTCCCAAATCCTAACTCTCAATTAACCACAAAACATTAAAGTTCGAGAACAAATCCAGGGCGTCAGCAGCCTCAGGACCCTAGGGACTCAGTCAAAAGGTGCCCGCCACCAAATTTGACGAGGTCGGCCTGTCAATGCAATAAATTGACAGGTACTGCACTTTCACAGCACAAAGAAAGAACATTTTGCCGGCCCCCGGCCAGGCCGGCTAAAAATGGTAGAAGTGCATTACCTTAGGTCCACCCTGCCTCCCCTCTCGAGTCACCTTTTGACACAATCGAGAGACAAAGAGATGACGAGCTTCCCAGCACGCATCCTTTATAGGGAGGGCCATGCATGCGCGGTAGGGTAACCTAGGCAGCTATTCAAGTCTCAAGCACCAGGTAGCATCATTGAGACAACAATGCAATAAATTGACAGGTAATGCACTTTTACAGCAAAAGAAACCATTTTTAGCCGGCCTGACTGGGGCCCGGTAAAATGTTCTATTTCAACAAATAATTATTACCCTGTTTGTACTCGGTTGAATTTTTACCGAGTCCAAGCCGGGTCAAAAATAGCATTACCCGGTACAGGGTCAGGTATTTACCCGGATTCGGTCGAACCCTACTGTACTGTACTGTGATACAGTCAGCTTTGCTTGATTCATAACTGATTTGTTTTCTGTTATAGTTACTTTTATGAGCTTTGCTCTGGTTTATAATAATAATAAGTTAAATTCTTTTTTTACCCTGTAACTGCCTCGTGCATTTTTCGGTCCGCTAATGTTGTATAGAGGTCAACGAATATTTGAATGTTCATTCATTGAAATGGGATATAACCCATTCGAATGTTCGCTATGAAAGGACTTTTTTTCAGGTATTTTTAAAGTATTTTATGATTTTTTTTAGTTTAATCTCTTTTTCTCGTGGATGTCTCGAGTCCCAGTACCCGTAATAATTTCTCCCTCCCCCTTCCCTACTGACTATGCTATGGTGAGAATGGCTCTCATGTTTTAGATGGCATGCTTGCAGGTGATGGGAGTCGGGGGATACGTGCAGCAGTTCTCCTTACAGTTTTCAAGAACTAGGAATGGGGAATTCAACTGGGGCCAAAGTAAATAGTAAGGCTGTATTGGTTCAACTTTTTTACATCCGGCACCGAAACTGATTCCGGCACCACTAAAAGTATAGATTCCAATACTGATACTAATACTCATAAAAAGATTGTTTTTACCAACAATGTATGACTATAAAAAATTTAAAATTTGTTCTCGGGATTATTGATTTTTTTTTTTTACTAACTAATCATAAAACTACATTAACTGGCACACAAATTTACAGTAATTGTAGAAATTGATATAGTGTGTAAACAATACAGAGAAATTTTGCCCATGCCATAGGATCACCTCATCAGTAACTACTGCTTTACCGGTACCTGTAAAATGTGTGGGTATTGGTCATGGTACCATGGTATCTGTGCAGTGCTGGTACTGGTATCATAACCGGTACAGCTTTAGTAAAATAGTAGACTAAATCTAATGATTGTATTTAAAGAAATACTGATTTTCTTTGGGTACTGGGGAAAATGGGCCTAAACAATAAAAAGTTAAGTTTTGCAACAAATATTTGAATATTTTGGTTATGACTATTCGAATGCATTTCTTTCCTGTTTGTCGTACCCCTGATGTTGTCATGCCGTTTCATGAGAGTTAGTGCAGTTATACTACAACGTCACTTTTGCTTGCTTGCTTCACGTCACTCAGTGTTGCTTGGATGATAAGAAAACATCAATTTTAGAATTTTTGTGAACACAAATACCACCAATAAGACTCAACATCAACTAGTCTCTTATTGGTGGTATTTGTGTTCACAAAAATTCTAAAATGTCCGATTTTAGCCACTGTTGTTGCTGATTACCTGTATTCAATAAAACATCAATTGTAGACCAAACGTGGATCACGTGTAACACGAACGACAAAATTGTGCAGTTATAAACCGAAAACGTTGATACGTCACAGTGAACGTATGGATGTAGATACAACATCTAAGCGCTCCAAACTCTAAATGTGTGTGGGATGCTCAAAATATCCAATACACATCACATTTTAAAACTAGTATCAGCAGGGGATTGATTAACGGTAGATAAATAAACCCTTGTGACCGTACTAGATGTGAAGTATCGATAAGCATTCACCTGTCGTTACACATGGGTGAAGTTCGACAGTCCAAACCTACTTATTAAAACCCTGCTGTTGCATGCAGCATTTTATGCAGCACTAATTTGCATTCACCTGTAGTCACACTTGGATAAGGTTCGACAGTTCAAACCACCTTATTTCGACCCTGCTATTTTTACTAATCTTGTTTGGGAGATGTCCCTTTAGTGCTAATGATATTGCTTGCAATTTTTTATAGGTTGGGTAAATACTTTAGTTGGAGGTCAGAAGACTGGAGCGAAAGGATTTGGTTTTTTTATTGTCAATGTGGATTTGACGGAAGAAGGAATAGGCAGGTGTTTTTAATATAGTAACTAGTGATTGCATGTTCATTCAATCTTAAGAATGTTTTCTTTCGTACCAAGTTTGAATTTTTGTTTTGTTTTACTTTTTGAATATTTTTTTTCTACAGAACACGTGGAAGACATTGTGACGCACTTATTTCAATATTTGAACATGCTTAAGCATGAACTCCCTCAGGAATGGATATTTACCGAATGTGCTGATCTCAATACAATGACATTCCGTTTTAAGGATAAGGAACGGCCGCAGACGTACACATGCGCCCTTGCAGGATTGCTCCACGTAAGAGTCAGCTAGTTTTAAGTAAATTCATTGGATGGGTAATTTATTCTAACAGTGATCTGTACTAGTGTCATAACGACTGCTCATAAGTACAGTGTTCAGTTGGCGACTAAATTGTTGATGAACGCGAGAACCTTCGTAATGGAAAATGTCGGGTCATGAAAAGAAGATGGGTTGGTTCTTAGGTGTGTGGGTCTAAAAAATGTGTATGGGTCGACCCTTTTTTTATTTCCTTTCGTTTTCAGAACCTTTGGATATTGCTTGTATCTAGCTGGGGTAACGCCATTATAAAACGCTAAAATCCTAAATTAATTGACAACATTGCCTTTTCAACGTATCTAAATACGCTTTGGTGAATTTTTGTAGGCATGACCTTTCATCTTCTCTAGTCTGTTTGATAATAATTGGCACCTTTACTTGCATCGCTTTGCGTGGGAAAAAAAGTTTAAAAATGTAAACAGTTAAAATCAATACAGTAAATTTTTGGCACAATTTTGGAAGACAATCAACACTTCTTAATAAAACTCATAAAATTGAAAATTACTTCCCAACATTGCCTTTTTAACGTACCCAAGAACATTTTGGCGAATTTTGTAAGGCACGACTGTTTGACAGTTGGCTGATTTGCTTGCGCCTTACTTTTCTGGATTTAAACTGTGGTTGTTGGTGCCTGTTGCTGCAGATGGTGGTGCCACCTTGTAGAAGTGAAGTGACTGTTGGAAGGCATCAACAACCTCAATTTAAACGCAGGCAAAGCGAGATGCACGTAAAAGCGCCAAATTTCAAAGTATGTAAAAGGCTACATGGTATATTGGATCAAATTCAGCAGTAATTCAGTTGTGCTGAAGAGTGCAAAAATTGGTATGTCATGTCTGTGTTTATAATGCACTGATTAAATATGCTTCAACAATCAGGTATACCCTATGGAAGAAGTTCTTTGTGGACCTTACTTGATGACTGAATATAAGCCAAAATTAATTCAAATGGTTCTCGATAAACTGATTCCAAGCAACATCCGGTAAGTTGATGTAATAATTATCACATAACAGCACGAGAGAAGAGGTTATATGGGGCAAGCAAGTTTTGGTCACTTGTGCTGTACTGCTTTTGTGACATATCAAAAATAGTACTAGAAGCTGTCCCTACTTCTGTGAGACTTAACGAGGTGTGCACCACTTCATTAAAGGCGATAATAGTTTAGTTTTTTTTAAGCGCTAGCTGTTCGAAGTAGATGTTTAGAGTGTAACCAACATTCAAGTTTAGGATGCATGAACTTTCAATTAAATGGTGGCAAAAAAGGATTGATCAAGGTAAATAATTTTTTTGAGCGTGTAAAGCTTTTTTACGGAAAGCTTTGCAGTTGGCAGTGTCAGTATGTTTGTCAAATTTGAGTTTGTCGTCTATAACAACGTCTCGATCCCGGTGAGAAGATACATACTGCCTCTCGTAGGAGGCCAAAGAGAAAACAGTTGTAACATGGGTTATTGTTACCAAAGAGGAGAACTTTACATTTACTGGGAATTAAAGACAGGAGTACTTCTAGGTGGTTGATTACCCATTTTGCTCACTTTCAAAATAAAGACACACACACAGTATCTTGCGTCTTTTCAACAGTGTAGGAACTGTCTTCATCAGGCACAATTAAGTAAAAAGTTCACTAGGTAGGTACATCTTCTGCTGGAAATTTGATTTAAAACGAGCCGGGATACATGCTTCCGATATTTCATAGCTCAAATATTGGAGGTTTGTACTCCGGCTCGTTTCAAATGAAAAAATCCAGCTGAATGTAACCAGTGAACTTTTCCCTAAATTGTGCCTGATGAAGACAGTTGCTACACTGTTGAAAATTCACAAGATACTGTATGTAGATTTATTTTGAAAGTGAGCAAAATGAGTAATCAGCCATGTAGAAGTAATTCATGTAAGTTTTAAAGTATCCCAATTGTGGTTAATTTCGTAAAGAGGGAAGGTTATGGGCAGTTTAAGTGTGCACGTAGTTACAACTAAGTTGAAAAGAGCCGTCAGTTGCAGGATCTGCGTCACTTACGTTGCACGCTTTTAGCATAACGGGCAGGTCGGACAAATGCTATAAAAACTATTAAAAATATAAAAGTAAATGTGCTCGTCCTTGCCAGCAATTCTGTAACACAGTGCTGTCTGGCACATACTCGTTGATGGGACATTGTTTGTCAAGTGCCAGTTTTGATTGGTAATTACTTGGCACATAGTGACGTACTGTATTTCCCCGATTATAAGACAGTATTGTACTTTTTTCAAGTTTATGCCCCTAAAACAGCATCAACTTACACTAGCGTGCAAATCCATAACTCAGTCAAACGTTATGAATACACCACTTGATTAGTTTTTCCGAAATCTATCCAGTGGTAGTAATCGCAAGCCATTTGCTCCATATATTTTGAAAGTGGCTTCAGTAAGCCGTCCAAAAACTAAGATATTACAATTTTGGGCTTCGAATCCAGTACCAGGTAAATTTACTAGTATAACTCTATCAAACTAATAAATGTAAGCCTTATGAAAGCCTTGCTAAAGTCTTGCCTTATGAAAGTCTTGTAAATGCATTTCTTTGGCATATGCGTGCCCAAAAATGCTACTCTTCTTATATTTAAGTCGTCAAACGAAATACCGATGGTACAGCACAAATACTTTGGTTGATGTTCATAATAAAATAACTTACAGTAAAAATGCAGCACCAAAATGTATCAAGTAATCAGAATTTTCGGCAATTTTTCTAGTTGGCTTCTTCAGGCTACACCTAAGAAGACTTGGTCTTCGCTCTTTGGCCGTAGCTTGAAGAAGCAACTAGAAAAATATTGCAGAAAATTCGCAAGTTTTTGCAAGGTTTTGCTGATGACTTGAACAGTTTTGGTGCTGCGTTTTGACTGTTAGGTATTTTATTTTGAGTCGTCGTATGTTATGGGAAATACGGTACACATATCATGGCAAAAACCGATAATTCGGTCATTACCATGAAAAATCAACGTAAGAAGATTGGGTAAAAATCAACGTGAAGAAGATAGGATTGTAGCCCATACAAATGTTCTACTGCGAAAGTTGTGTGTTGACCATAACTTTAGTTTTATCTCTATCGA
>JAHWFP010150038.1:5807-52082 GCA_023313725.1 Lithobius niger | reverse complement strand
AAGTTGTGTGTTGACCATAACTTTAGTTTTATCTCTATCGACAACCATCTCTGTGCTGACCACACATTGTTCTCACGGGATGGGCTTCATTTAACAAACAAGGGCAAGGGTCTCCTTCAAAACGAATTGTTCTCCATACATTCATCCTCGGAAAACAAGTTGCCTTAACTGGAAGTATTCCATCCTGCAACACGAGGGTTCCGTCCACATCCTCACGGGATCAAACTAGTACATCCTTGTCTAACGATTTGAATTGTCTTACTTTAAATGCTAGAAGTCTGGTCAGGAACTTAGGTGGCCTGCGGTCCATTCTTGCGGGTAACCGTTTTGATCTTATTTTTGTTGTGGAAACTTGGTTGTCCCCGGGGTTTACCGACCGTATGGTGGTTGGGCCTTACAACTATGAGATGGTGCGGCTGGACAGGGCCACCAGGGGGGGGGGCGGTGTCGCCATCTTACATCGTAGAGAACTAAAGGTGGTTCCAGGTTTGTTTGCTGGCAATGCTGAGGCTATGTCAGTTTTGTTGCCGGAACAAAAACTGAATTTTGTTGTGGGTTATTTGCCTGACAGTCACGAACCAACACAAATTTTAAACATGGGTAACTTTTTGGTCACAGCAATTCGAAACAATTGCTCCAACAATATCCTTGGTGATTTTAACCTCTCCACGGTAAATTGGACCCACTTAACAGCTGCCGATTCGAATCATCGCCACTTCCTAGAAATTATTGCACCGTTGGGGCTTCAGCAACATGTAACAAATCCTACCCGAGGAAACAACATACTCGACCTTGTCTTTTCTCAGGATGAGCGTCTGGTCTATGATCTGTCTGTTGAAGACCATCTCGGCTCGAGTGACCATTGCACTGTTTCTTTCCGGTTACATTGTGCCACTGCGATTCCAGCACAGAAGGCACCTACAACTAAGAAAATAGATTTTAACTTACTTCGCAAGCGCTTGGCAGCGTACGACTGGCGAGAGTGGTCCTTACAACTAGGAACATCTGTTGATTGTGTTTGGTCAAACTTCATGCAGATTTTGAAAACTATGGTTAACATGAGCCAGCAATACTCAGCCAGAAATCATAGGATGAAGCTTGGCCTCCCTCCTGCTATAGCTAAGGTTGGCAGACGTAAGCTGAAGCTGTGGAAGCTTCTCAAAAGAGAGCATTCTCCTGCAAACCTTACTAATTATAATAGATGTAAAAGTGACTACACTAAATTGGTAAATGATTGGCACCAGGTGGCGGAATCAAAAATTGTCAAGGAAGGTTCCCTTTCTGCACTGTTCCGTTTTTACCGCCAGCAAACTGGCTCCTCCCGTACTATTCCCCCACTGACGTCTGGAGATGATTTTCTCACTGTAGATTTTGACAAGGCTGAATCACTTAACAAGATATTCGCCTCAAACGGCATTGTTGATGACGACTGCCCTTTAGATGCCGGGAGTACTTGCAGGTACGACAGCGCGGTCTGCTCCTCCGTTGTTTTCTCTCCTTCCTTGGTTCGAACTACCATATCAAAACTGAAATCAAGTCATGCAGTTGGACCAGAAGGTTTCTCCGCTTTTTTTTACAAGCAGATCCAGGATGAAATTTGTTTTCCGTTAGCTGTTATCTTCGAACATTCGTTCCGTGAGGGTGTTCTGCCAACAATCTGGCAAACAGCAAACGTCATACCTGTCTTTAAAAAGGGTGAGGCGGCAGACCCTTCAAACTATCGACCAATTTCTCTTACGGTTGTTCCATGCAAGGTCATGGAGACCATAGTTAGAAATACTATGTAGTCTTTTTTGGAGAAGTTCAACTTGATTAACTGTGACCAGTTTGGTTTTATGCCGGGGCGCTCTGTAACCCATCAGCTTCTCCTTGCCATGGACAACTGGACAAGTGCTCTTGACATCGGGGTGCCATCTGACATTGTCTATTTCGATTTTCAAAAAGCTTTTGAATCTGTTATTCACCGCAAATTATTATTCAAACTTGGAAACATTGGCTTTGGCGGTAAGTTACTAAATTGGATTGCTGCCTTCTTATCAAATAGATCCCAGAGGGTCATTGTTGGAAATACGTTTTCTACCAAAATGCAAACCATCAGTGGTGTACCACAAGGCTCGGTCCTCGGGCCACTGCTATTTGTGGTCTATCTGAACGACCTTGTGTGCAATAGCGAAAGTGTTTCGAGTTTTAAATTTGCAGATGATCTTAAGCTGAGCACTGAGGTCTTAACTGCAGAAAACACTGAAACACTTGCTTGCATGATAGACAATGTCAGTCATTGGGCTAATTTATGGCAATTGCCAATTTCCATCAAAAAATGTCAGTCATTCCACATTGGCCATCATATAAACCCAGCCTCCTACTTGATCGATAATAACCGCATTCCAGATGTATCAGACGTACGGGACCTCGGGATTTGGTTGACATCTGATTTAAAATCGTCTCTGCATTGCAGGAATGTGTCCACGGCAGCATTTAAACGACTTGCCATTGTGAACCGTTGTTTTCGATCGGGAAATATCACAACTAAGATCTGGGCTTTTAAAGTCTTTGTCCGGCCATTGTTGGAATATGCAAGCTCTGTGTGGTCACCATATCTCTTGAAGGACATTGACCTAATTGAGTCGGTGCAGCGACGTTTCACAAAGAGTTTGCCAAATTTGCGAGAGATGCCTTACTGTGCACGCTTGCAGAAAGCAGGTCTTGAATCTCTTGAGCTTCGCCGTTTGAGATCTGATCTCATTTTGGTTTTTAAAATTCTCCACGAACACACTAATGTTGTCCTGCCATTTTTCGAATTGAGCACAGTGCACTCCACCCGTGGGCACTCTTTGAAACTGGTGGCTCCAAGGGTAAATCGTGACTGTAGAAAAAACTTTTTCTCTGATCGGGTTATCCCAGCCTGGAACTCCCTTCCTGAGAGGGCAGTCTCGGCAAATTCCACTGCAGCCTTCAAACACGCTTTGTGCGGTCTCTCGTTTGAACGTTTCTTGAAGCGGCCGGGGTGGGTTGGGCAGTTGCGGGCATCACCTGGTGACTGATCAGACTTTTAGTTTTAGGGTTGGTGTTAGTGGGACACTCTCCCCTTCCAACTACCTTGACACACATGTGGTCAAAAAATTTATTATTATTATATTATTATTATTATTATTTTATTTTGGTTGTTGTTCATGATAAAAAGTTCAGCTTACAATCATTGAAACACGGACTTCTGGTTGAGCGTGATTGAACTCTTTTACAGTACACACAATTCTTCTGTGCCATTTGGCGTTGCGCACAGCACACTTCAGACAATGATTTAAATGACTGGCCGCCTGCACTCCCCTAAGTAACCTGATCTTTGCTGATAATATCCGTTCGATAGCAACTTTTGTGTGTTTGTTTCAGAATTGCTGTTATTGGGAAGAAATTCGAACCAGTGGCCGATCTTCGTGAAACTTGGTATGAAACTCGATACAAGCTGGAACCGATTATGGTTGACATGCTGAAGTTAAGTTGTTTGACAGAAAAAGTGATTTATGTAACTTGTATGGTTTATGACCTTAAAACTAGACCACCAGTACAATAGCTTAAGTTTTAAGCTTTCATGTCCATTGCACATTCTTCACTGCATCTCGTTTATGCATTAGTTGGTTAGTGTTAATAGGGTCACAATGTGTAGTTGCTTTAAGCGTAATCTGTAAATTACCATATTAGGCCAGACAAATAAAAATATCTGGGTTACGGGCAAGGTTTGAAATTTAGTACCAAGCAACCAGGCATTTTATGTTATGTTTTATTTTATTTAGCAGATTTAAAAAAATGATAGCATAACATTGTAATCAGCTTAAAAAATAGGAATATATTGCTAATACTGTAAATCGTGTATCAAACTCCCATGGGTGTTGCAGTTAACCCTTTAAGGACTGCATTTGCACTTTAAAATTTAACTGATTTGTAAGGACATTTAATTTCGTAACATTTTCTCTAAATGAGTTATTCTGGAAATGGTAGGTCACTAACTGAAGCAAAAACACCCATTTAATTGTCTCAAAATTCAGTAAATGTCGCGAAATGCCGCAAATTTCCAAAAATAGCGCAAAGCTTACTGCAAAATGGCTGTATTGTTCATGAAATAAATTTAATAAAAAAACAAGCCAATATTATTGACAACAAGCTGCTGTTATTACCAAAGCAATCCTCAAGTGAACCGCACCAAACAACGCTGTTGGCACAAGGTTGCTGTAAATCAGCAGTCGATCATCATCAGACAATGTATGTGGTGTGTGTTTATGTTACAAAGTTGGCACAAAGTTGCTGTAAGTGAGCAGTCCATCATTAGACACATGGATGGTTCATATTTATATTATAAAGTTGAGCTGGAATTGTGCACCCATATTTTCGTGCTTCGTTGGAATATTTGTTATAAATATTGCCAATACACGAGCGAAGGGGGTGCCATTATCGAATTCAGCCGCCATATCCATCAAACGCCAATTTGCGCCTTTATCGCAACAAAACTCACTGTAAACTCGGGCCTAGTATTATCGCGGAAATTGCGTATCCTTACTGATTTGTAGAAAAATATCGTAGCTTCTCGCCCACTTGACGTAAAGGAATGAAACCACACCAGTGTAATTTTTTCGTTAATGTACTGGTCTTCATTTCATATCCCAATTTTGTTTTACGGAAGTTGGTTGGAAATTTTTGATCTGACCAGTAGAAAAGCCTGGTTATTTAAAATAACAGAGGGCTCGTTTGTCACAGCTATTCATAAATGGTTATGTAGCAAAAATGAAATAGCACAACCCATTTTCTGACCTTACTTTGTAATCATTCACGTACTAAATCTGGATTCAGTCTAGCAAATGCACAACGCCTTTATTCTCATTTATTCACAAATTTAGTGTATTAGATCATCACTCTTCCAAATCCAGCATAATTCGCAGATAAAACTAGCTTCTAACCATACAAACCTTTGTATCCAATGCAGTTCGTGATAGTTGTTAACACGTATGTAAGTTTGCGCCGGGTTTTTCCGGATGTTGGTGTGAAGTTAGCATTACAGTATTTCCTGTCCAGGCGAGAGTTATTTCGAAAATAATGCCAGCTTCATCTGGAAAAAGGCGGTGCAAGCTTGCACAGGCATCACACGATCCCAAATAGCGTTGGATAAAAAATTGATTTCATTAAATGTGTGAAGCTTTTAGTTAACAGAAAACCAAAGGGGTGGGCTCTAACTGTTATTTTGCCATTTTGACATTAAAAGCTTTTTAGGAGGGATGGGCTTTGGCGTCTTTGGGGGTGGGCATTTAATAAACGATTTACAATAAAACTTCATATCCGAGTTGATGTTTATTTTCCTTTCCCGATTACTGCTCAGTAGTTGGCACTAGAGGTATGACGTATGCCCCATTGAAAAGCTTTTGAGATGGTTAAAATGAATGGTGTATATAAAAATTTGTCTTAAATTGGCAAAAATATGAATTTTTGGGCTTAAGATCAAACTAAAAAATTATGACCTACGGTAATTTAAAGTATCCTTACGTAAACCAAATGTTTAACTTAGCTTGAGTTAAGTTTCTTGCTTGATCAGTGTTTGCACCAGATGCAGCAATAATAAATATAGGGAAAAACCTTATTCCGTTTTATGTACTTGAAAATTACATGAAACATGTTGGGTTAACCATCTGCTTGCTAATGGTAATAAACTAGAGTGGGTTTTATTTTTAAGTGCACTGATATCATTCAGTTTTTTTTGGTGCCTGTCAGCGTAGGTTGGTAGAATTTTTTGGCAAAAAAACAATGGAACTGTCGTGAAAAAGTTAACCTGTCATTGTAATAACTTTGTTCCTACAGTAGCATTTGTCAGTTACTTTTATTTTCTTACAATTCCATGATGTACATAACAAATTTTGTTTATGGTCATGTTTTCACATTTTTTTTTTAAATGTTGGTAATAGGGAAGTTATAACTTCTCCTATAATGTAAGCATTCAGAAGGAACCTTGTTTGTAATTTTAAAACCTTGACCTTTTGGGAACAAGGATGAACGAGCGTTCATAGCAATTTGTTTAGATTGCTATAAGCCCTGGGCTTAATTTCAAATTTAAGCCCATGCTCTGTATTTTTGCCGATGTGCTTGTGTTCCTGACAATGTTGATTTATGGGGGTGGGTGAACTTGAATGAAGTGTTTTATTAGTGAATGCACCGACTTGGAGGGCCACTGCATGCACCATGAACTTGCTGTGTGCAAACGTATTTGGATTTGTTTAAATTGTTGTAAACTGTATCCAAGAATGTGAGATTATTTAAAAAATAACTCTCACTTTGTTGGGGATTCGTAGAAAGATAAAGCATTTCAAATTGACCTCTAGGAATGATCGTAGGCTACTTAAACTTTTAAAAATTAATTCAAATTTTATTTGGTTATCTTAAAGTATTTAATGCAGGTTGTGGATGTTTAATAGTTATTATGAACTTGTGCGACTGTCAAAAATATGATTCCAATTGAGTTATATTTATCATTAGTGTTGCGTAGAAAAACAGCACTATTTCGTTTATAAGCGCAGGAGCTTCTATGTGGGTATTTACAGTATGTACTTAGTTCAGAGACGTGTTTCTTTCTTGGGTCATCATAGCTTGGTGACCAGAATGCAATCCACTTCATCCTGGTTCACAGGGAACCCTTATGAAGCTTGCATTCGTCGCCAGCCTTAGTTATTTTTACCCTCGCGTCATGCATACCTGGCCGTGAAGGGGTTAAAGTATACAGAAGCTAGTGAGCATTGCAATTGGTTTAAATATGAGTTTTGAGTCTTGCTTTTCTAAACCCTGATTTTGAAACCTTGTTTGCTACTTTTTATTATATTTAATAGTAAATGCGATTTTGTACCAACAGAAATGGAGCAACGCTGGCACCAATCCAAAGCTTGAATTGCCGCCTCGTAATGAGTTCATTCCTACCAATTTTGATTTGGCAGCTAAGGAAGATGATGTGAGTTGAAAGTATAGTTACACGTACAAGTTTAGTAAAATTCCAAGTTGTAATGAGTAATATAATTTTATGTAATATTTCTACTGTATTTAATGTGAACCCTACTCGTAGTGATGCGACAGGGCAGGGCCTTCCAGCGTCTATGGTAGCATGTCCGCCTGACAACAAAGGGCAAGAGCAGTTCTAGGAATCGATTTTGTGTGTGGGGGAGGGGGGGGGGGAGGACATCTTAGGACCTTTTTTATTATTTTTCTTTTGTATTGGTTTGTGTCGGTCACCTTATCGACTGAGGTTCATTTTCCTGACTCTTGTGGTATGTCGCAACCCCACTTCTTATTTCCAGCCCTTAGGTTACTACGTGCTATTAAACCTAAGAGATTTTAGCTGAGAAAGGGGCAATTTTTGTATTCATATAAACTTTCATACCACCAAATTACGCGACGTCATTTTAGGACCTTCCCTTTATTTATGTAGGGTGTAATAAATAGTCATCGTAGACCTCTAAAAGCACCCCCCCCCCCTCAATCTTAACCAAGATCCACTATCGACGATGTGTTGGACTCGTCACTTGGCTGTAGCTACACAGTTAACAGTTTTTCTGTGCAGGAGAAACCTCTTTTTCACCAGGTTCTACCTCAAGACACCTACACTCCCAAAACTGAAAATGGTCTGTCCATACAACACTGAGTGTCCAACCATTGGTTAGGTCATTATTGCGGCATGCTCTGTGTTAGCAACAAAAAGTGGGCAAGGTCTCTCTAGTCTTGCCAGCCTTCCGGTTACAGTATTATTAGTACTGGTGTATTGATACGATAAGTCTGGTTCCGGTACCATTCAACCATTCCCATATGGTTCTGATAACAAGTTCAACAACCTGTCCGAAGCAGCAACGCAGCAGGCAACCGTACTATGGTCCAACCCACGACCACAGCCCTCCCAGGAGTGATTGACGAGAAGGGACAAGTGAGGAAGCTGAGAAACTACGGTAAAAGTAGTTTATTGGATTCCTTGCGGCGAATGTCATAAAGGTTATGTGGGTGAGACCAGGCTTAGGGTTTGCAAGACAATCGCAGAACAGAAGCAAAACACCTACACTGATAAACTAAGTGCAGTAGCCACCCATAGTGCTAAGACAAAGCACTGCATTACTGAGAAGGAACCAAAATAATGCTTCACTATGACACCAAGCATGAAGCACATTTAAGAGCTCTAGAATCCTTGGCAATACAATATTGCCGCAGTTTTTATACCCCCCATGAATGTGCAAAAACTCCCTCTTACCAACAGGTTTTGCAATAGGCCACACCAAGTCTACTTAGCCAGCTAAATGTGCAGTGGCAATATTTCCTCCCTCATGTCCACCAGAAGAGGGAGACACTATCCACAACCAGCGACGATGGACACAAGGCCTACTGTGATGCATGCCAAATTCAAATTTATGAACGCTAGTCTACTGTACTTTTGACAGTTGTAAGCTTGTATTTTTCTGAACTCTTGCCTGATAAAAGTGGAAGGAATTTGGCCACCGAAAATAAGCGAGAGGTAGAAGATTCTGTTAGTTTTTTGGTTTTTGCGCAAGATGATAATGATGATGAAGTTCAGTTACCACCAAAATTATGATAATAATGATGATGAGTTGTAGGATTTACTATAAAAAAAATTAAATTTAAGAAAATTAAAGTAAATTTGCGAAAAAATGGCGTACGTTTGATTTTAACGCTATTTTTTAATAATCAGAACTGCCATCGGCACTCCACTAATTATTAGCGAGTTTATTCTGGTTACGGCATTGCTTAATCATTGTGGTCGCCGGTAGGCTTTTATTAATTTTGGTCAATTGTGGATGATTTTGGTGGTCAGTAGTAGATTCTTGGCAGTGATGATAACTCAACTCACAAACCCCATTATATGCAGAACTTCAGTTGTTTTAGTCCATTTGGATGGAGATCTTTTCATGCACATCCATCAACTTGCAGAAAAAAAGTATGTGTGCAAAAGCTATATTTTACGTGAGCAAAACCTGTACATGAGCAAATATTAGATGTATGTGAGCAAAAATTAAGTAACCAAAAAAATTGAATTGAAAATGTATTCCAGCCTGCAATAATACTAATACTAAACAAACGGATGAAACCACTTTTCTTTTACCCAACACGCCAAACAGACATGCGATTAAAAGAAATCAACTAAATGCCACCTCCCTGTATACTATTGCCTGACGTACACACTTTAGGATGCATCAGAGATGCAACAAAGCTGTGTATTCATTCATTCATATTCTTCTTCCAAATGCTATACAACTTCAGGTTCAATCGGCTTTGTCATTACATCAAATGTGGACCTGGAATTGTGAATTTAACCCTGTTGATGTCATTTCCTGTGTTATCCAAGTTTTAATGACTAGCTAATGCAAAAAAAAAAAAATTGGCGTGATGATGGATTACTTGTTTTCCGAAACGTTGCTTCGACGTGTGTTTTCTAGGCCTACATGTTAGTTTTTTTTTTTTTACTGAAATTTCTAGTAGGCCTTTTATTTTGTATAAATTTTACACAGTCCTTCGCTTCCTGATGCCAAAGAAACATACCTGTTTGAACAAAATGTACTGAGGTCTGGTATTTTTGTATTTCAGCAAGCGTCATCAAGTCCTATTCTTCTAAAGGTAAAATGAACTTTTTGTATTGCAATAGTTACCTATTAGTTTATGAAATTGGTACACTTTTAGAATCAGTTTGTAACTGTGGTACACTTGACTACTAGGTCTATCTAAACTTAATATTATTGAGTATTGTGGTAAAGTGGCATGCCCCTTCCCCTCCAACCTACCCCACGATTTGTGAATGGCTCCTAACTATTTTCCTTTTAGTTTTAAGATGCTTACTTGTGTTAATAATATTGTTTCTTGTATGTTAGAACAATGCCATGACGCGACTTTGGTTCAAGCAAGACGATGAGTACTTACTTCCAAAGGCAGTCGTCAACATCGAATTAGTAAGGTAAAGTATCTTACCGAGATGTAAAACAAACTTCTTATTGACTTGCAGGAAACATTGGCTGATTATTTGCTTTTGTAGAACGTGATGATAAGGTATAACATCTTTAGTTATACTGACTAGTAATTAATTGTTTACCAACATAGTGCATTGGGGCGACAGTATTTTTTTCTGTCATTGTTAGCATAGTGACAATTACTGCACCCTTCCTCGTGCATTGGAAGAAAATGGTGTTCCCGCGATCATTTTTGCGGCATTACACCCAAATTAGAGCTCTGCCACCAAGCCAAAGAGGAATAAAAATTTATAGTGACCCCACAATCTTTGTGGTCCGAGTGGTTGGCTCCAAGCAAAGGGGCGCAGGATTGAATTACTGACACAGTAAGATATGGGACTAAAAAATATGTATTCACGTTATGCATTTCACGCCATGTGTTTCGAGATGCAGCAAAAAGGCTAATCTCGAAACTTTGATGGGCTGGAGTAACAATGCTTTAAACTAAGGCTGTACAGATGCAGATACCGTATCGTTAAATCTACAGATATTCAATGTATCGGAAGCGGTATTTCTTACAGATTCCTTTGCAGATACCACACTTCACCCTTGATGATGTAGAGTTTCATGTTTCCTACCTGGTGTCTGCCACAGTTCTGGAAATTGAAGTGCAACACAAAGTTTCATCCTGAATAAAATCATTATAGGCATTGAGAACTTAACATTCCCTGCCTTCAGACGGTCACGATTTCAAAAATAACAGTGCAACACAAAGTCTCTTCTTGAATTAAATCAGTATCGGCATCGGTATCTGTTCAACAGATATCATGTGGTATCGGATCGGTATCTGTATCGGATCGGTAGAAGTGGTATCTGTACAGCCTTACTTGAAACTATATAACATTATAACAGTTAACTATGTAGTTAAGGCTTAGGGTGATTTTTTAGTCATTCTTGCATATTACATTACATCATTAGCGTGATAAACTTACTGAAAAAATGAAGTGCCTGCTAGTTAAGTAATTTAGAACTAGGGAATTGTCTCTCTCTCTCTAACAGGTCGACATCTTATTACACTACTGCAGACTGTGTACACAATGCATCTGCCATCGTTGGTTTATATATTGTGTTACGTCATTGGTTTTCACATTTTTCATTTGCGTTTGCTAGGGGTGTGTGAGTAGAATAATTTTAATTCAAGTCGAGCCGAGTTTGCAACAGAAGAATCGAGTATCGAGCCGAGTTCGAGTATTTGGTTAACACTTATTTTACAACAGTCTTTTTTATTTGTTAGTGTAATAACAACTAAGATGCTGCTTAATGGACTGTGCGGGGCGATGTCTTCAACTAGTTTTCCAGTAGGGATCAACCGGATACCGTTTTGCCGGATTCGGGTCGGTTCCGGATAATTTGATGTCAGTGCCGGATCGGGTCCGGATCTAGGTGCCGGATCCAGACCGGTACCGGATACCGGGTAATTCACACACAAAAACGAAATAAAGCCGTTTTATTTTTTTCCCCTTATGAGTTGCAGCTATGGTGTTAATTTTCGCTTTGTTTCACATTATTTTCTTACATTAAACACGTAGAAATCTTAGGCTATTATGAGTACCAGAATAGTATAATTGCATGTAGGCTACAGAACTGTTTTTGCAATGTTGCTATATTCTGCAAATTTTTTTTGAAACAAAGCACTCATTAGGTTAAACGGTCAGAAAACATTTTTCTAGTTGAAGGATTTTTCATTGATTAGCCTACTGCTTCATTTCGAAAAATAATTAGCAAAATTGTGCAATATTTGTGAAACCAGTATGTAGTCCACTTATTTATTTTAGATTAAAATTATTGTATTTTGGTTGCATTAAAACAAAATCAAAATCACAACAGGTCTTTTATTTACAGCTTTAAATTGCTTTCATTCCGTTTTGTATTGCGCACAGTATAACAAAGACCAAAAGCAAAAAAAAAAAAAAGGAACAAAACCAACATAAAGAAAGCTGTATTTTTTTTTTCATTTTACGAACAAAACTGTCTCGACTTTTGCAACATGGAAGTCATCTTTGGTTTATCATGCTATTATTTCTTGCTTGTTTTTGATGTCGTCATTAAACTGTCTTACTTTTCGAATTTAACCCCTTGGCGTCCAAACCGCGATTTATCGCCACTTCAAAACCGTTTCTAAAACTCCCGACGCACTCTCGATTAAAGCCCCGTTTGCAAAGAAAAACCGCCATTGCATACAACGGAGGTGTAATTCCGACTGAATTAGGTACTTTGGCATGCCTATTTTGGATTCATTTAATTTAATATCATCTTTTAATTACCTTAATTGATGTTTTTTTTGGCCGTGTCATCAAAATTGGCGCGAAATTGCTTTTGTTTGTTAAAACTAGACCTCGGTTCAAGCTGTCGTAACTCAATAATGCAACAAACGGCTGCCATCTTGGTCGTGTTGGAAAGCTGGGATTACCCGATTGGCACGTGTATAGCACGTGATCACTATCGGGACGGGGGCCAGTCGCAAGTGACGTCACGCGAAACGAGTAAAGGTCACAGCCATTGAAGCTAGCACGTGCGCGTCTTTTTGCGGACAGCCGGCAGAGAGTGGGAGCGCGATGACGGCCGTAAACTATCACCGATAGCGAATATAAATTAGGAATAAAACAACCTTAAACTACTTCTACGGTATTAAAATCTTAAAAAAAGGATTTCGGAAGCCGTAAACAATGCTGTAATGGAAGAATAACCAGAGGACCATCGTTTCAAGGTATCCCATGTACTGCAACGGAAGATGAATATTTTCGTAAGCGCATTTTTTTTTTTTTTAGTTATGAAAACCTAATACGATTATCCCAAGTATATTTTTGTGCACTAATTTACACTGTAATTATTACATCTGCAATTTTTTTATACACGTAGATCGCTTAGTTATTTTACGTCGATTTATTTTACCAAGGCATGCAACGTGTTTACGGCGACATGTTTTGGTTGTGTTGCAACCAGAATCCGGCTAAATATAATGGCTGGATCCGGATCTTGCCAGATACCGCATTATCTGGCGCCGGATCCGGATATATCCGGACTTTGTCGATCCCTATTTTCCAGTTTTTAGGATATAACATTAAAATGGTTTGAGCTTGTGGCTTTTAATGTGCACCACTGGAAAGCTCTCGTCGAGATGATGAATTTGGTATATTTGAACGTCAAAATCGGTCAAAAATTAGCGAAGTTGTCGCATTTTACCAGTTTCGAGTTTGGTTGGGATAAAACAAGTCAAGTTTGAAGCAGATAGGAAACTCGACTCGAACTCGAAACTTTCGAGGCTCGCACACCCTTTGCGTTTACTAGCGTTACTGATATTAGTTGGCTGGAACAGTTTGCAGCAGCATTATTAATGTACACTGTAATATGTGTTTTTTTCCCCTTCTTTAGCCCTCTGGCATACCTCGATCCTCTCCACTGTAACATGGCATACATGTTAGTACAACTATTTCGCGATTCTTTGACAGAATACGCGTATGCTGCTGAGCTAGCTGGTCTGGCTTATTCCCTCACCAATACAAAGTATGGCATGATTGTGAGTATAACCTCCGACAAGTTGGTTTGTTCATTTTTTTGCAATGTTTTATTAGAAAACTAAGATGTGTAAATAGCTAAATACTTTAATACAAACAAGCATTCGAAATCATGGAATTTATACGAATTACTTATTAAAGCTGGCAGGATAACGTGAAAGAAGAGAATGGATTCTGTATTTTAATGGTTAAGAATTAAGACTGTTAATCTTTCATTTAATTACATCTTGATCAGTTGTCAGATCAATACCAAAATCCCAGGCAGTAATTTAACCCCAGCCGTAGGCATGAAAGCAGTATTTAATCGAGTATTAAGTCTGTATATTGAATGTTTACCCTTTTAGTAGGACATCACTGCGTCGCTTCGAAACTCTGTCTAAAATGTTCGACGAATGATATATCGTCCGCTCAGTTCAAAGCCGCGTTGCAAGAAAAACTTCTTGCATACAACGGAGGTGTAATCCCGATTGAATTAGGTATTTTGGAACCTGTATTTTCGGTTTATTTGATTCAATATCATTGTTTAACTGCCTTGTTTTTGGTAGCGTCGTCAGACGTGAATTGCTTTTGTTTGGTGAAAATAGCCCTTGCTTCAGGCTGTCGTAATTCTGCAACAACGCAACGCACGGATGCCATCTTGGTCGCGTTCAAAAGCTGGGAATCCCCACTTCGTAGCCTGCAATGAATGACATCAACATCCTCGTCACGGCCTTTAATCCTTGAATAAACTGCTCCGTTTCAATGCCCGTTTGAAACTCCTTCAGTATCCCAAGGTCCAATTGGTTCGTTCGCGGCACACTCTCCTTGAACGCGTTGTAGCCTGGTCTCAAGTGAGGTCACATCTTGGTTACATCTTGATCAGTGGGGAGCTAGCAAGAGCACATTGCTTGCAGGCAACTGGTCACGCGCATCTTTAATCTAAGTGTACGCCGGTATTAAAAACGTCAAAAAAAATATCGGCAGCAGTAACAGATGCTATCCACTGGATGTTATCCCAAGGTCTCTCGAATGCTTCAAGTTGAACCTTTTCATTAGCGTTTTTATGTAGTCGAACTTCATATTTTTTTTTAGTTTTAAAAACTTAATGTGTGATGGTCCCAATTATTTCTGCTCAATAATTTACAATACAATTATTATACCTGCGATATTTTATGCTCCTAGACCGCTTAGTTATTTTGTTACAAATTATGTTCCTGAAACATGCAACTTATTCATGGCAGCCTTGTTTTGCCGTATGGTTTTTAACCCTTTCGGGTCCAATGCCATTTGTGTCGTTCGCTGAGAAAAAGACCACAGCCAAAACATAGCCGCAGTAAACTTGTGAAACTGTGCATGCCTCAGTAAAATAAATCTTAGTAAAATAACTACGCGGTCTCTGGGAATAAAAAATTGCAGTCCTAATAATTGTATTGTAAATTATTGTATAAAAATATACTAGGGACCATCATACTAAATTTTCATAATTAAAAAAAAAATGTTAAGTTCTATTACGTAAATGTGCTTCCGGAAATATTCAACTTGCAGTATCCAGGAGACCTTGAAATGATAGCATTCACTAGTTATTCTTCCATTACAGCATCGTATACTGCTTCCAAAATCTTTTTGTGATGTTGTTAATACTGTACAAGTAGTTTAAAGTTGGTTTATTTCCTCAGTATTCACGATCATGTATAGCGATAAATTGTCGGTTGCCCAGCTCCAATGGCTGTGATCTTAACTCGCTTCGCGTGATGTCACTTGAGATTGGACCCCATTGCGATAAGTGGTCGTGTGTGCCACGAACAAACTAATCGTAGCTTGTGATACTGAAGGCGTTTCAAAAAAGTTGTTAAAACGGAGCAGTTTATTCGTGGAATAAAGGCAGCGACGTCGAAGTTTGATGACGTCGTTCAAAGCTGGCATGGAAACAGGAAATGAGATTCCCAGCTGTCTAACGTGACCAAGATGATGGCCGTGCATTGCGTTGTCGAGGAGTTATAACAGCTTGAACCAAGGACTATTTACACCAAACAAAAGCCATTTCAACGTCAATTTTGACGACACTACCAACGAAAACATAAATTAAGGTAATTAAAATATGATATTGAATTAATCTAAGTAAGGGTATGAAACGACACGAACACAAGTGTATGGTAAAACTGTTTATTGTCATCTGAAAAACATAAAATGGCGCGGACTCGTGGACCACCGCCCCCGAAGAAAGATGCTGCTCTGGGCAGACCCAAAGAGACCCAGTCTGACTACACGACCTTGTGGGACGTAAGTAGGATAACCACGGATGTGCTGCACCTTTCCCGCATCAGGTCGGTACAGCCGATGAGCCTTTTTGAGGCCACAGGGAAGTCCTATTCCTGCGGAGCAGGGAAAGGACGTACTAATGTAGGACGCAGGCACGCTGCAATAACGACATACAAAAAAGCCAGAGGAACTGGCATCGATGATGCCAAAAAATGGAAGTGTCAGGGCTTCAGGACTGGACCAGAAAGCCAGGCTAGAAATATGTGGGCGAATCCAGTACATGTAATGGGGAAAACAAAGGTGGTAAGCAAGGGGTGGAGGCGGGCAACAAAAGCAACAAACCTGGCACTCACACAAGACTAACAAAAAGCCATAAAATCTAAAAATAGATAGCGCATGGGCAGTCGTGACGTTCCACACCCAACTTAGACTAGCCCAAATCTAAGTAAGGGTATAAAACGACACGAACAGAAGTGTATGGTAAAACTGTTTATTATCATCTAAAAAACATGAAATGTGGCAAAAATGGGGCGGACTCGTGGAGCATCGCCCCGGAAAGAAGATGCCGCTCTGGGCAGACCCAAAGAGACCCGGTGAGAGCCGGCGTCAAAACTTGATGCCCTCGCGCTGGAAAGCAAGTGGCCTGGCTCGCACTTGCCGGGAAGCACGTGGTTGGCTGGAGCAGTCCATTTGCGGTCGTGGGGGAGGCAAGTAGCTGGAGGAGGGAAATGCCTGCCAAGCGCTGAGGTCAAAGTGAAGCGCTGGCCACGCGAGGATGTCAACAAGCCAGGAGGCATTTCAGCTTATGCATTCGTAGAAAACAAATGATGCATTCGGTCACCATTGTCTCTGTTAAGTAGAAAGTCTAACTTTTCATTTAAAGCTGCGTAGTCCCGATGCACACCGGCCAGGGTTTCGGGAGTAACGATGTCGGCTTCCGAATCTTTGTTAGGGTTAGGGTTGTTAGGCTGCGTGAGAGTCCAAAATACGAGCAGGGCAACTCGACATGGCGTTGACAGGCGGCTCGTTGTTGGTCATCACATTGAGTTCGTTGATTGGAACGTCTTCCTGACTGGGAAGAGTAACATGAGCTGCACGTTTCTTACAATTTTCCCTGTAAAATTGCACTAGTAGAGTTCGTTTGACACCCGACGGCACGACAATGTCCATTTTTGCAAGTTTACTTCGAAGTTCGGACACGGTCCAATTAGCAGGGTTAGAAGTGTCCAAATTAATTCGTTTAGTTAGCCGGCCTCGACGCACTGTTTTCTCACTATTGGAATTGGATGCGACAGGATATTGAAACAGCGACGAAAATAAACTACGACAATGACGACGACATAAACAAAAGCAACAAGCCTGAGTGGTCGCTCACACAAGACTAACAAAAAGCCATAAAACCTAAAAATAGATAGGGCATGGGCAGTCGTGACGCTCCACACCCAACTTAATCGTGACGCTCCACACCCAACTTAAACTAACCCAAAGTAAAGCTTTTGCCCCAAAATAAACCGACAGTATACATTCCAAAATACTTAATTTAATCGGATTTAAACTTCCATTGTACGCAATTTGATTTTTTTTTTTTTTTTTTGCAACGGGCTTTGAACTGAGGAGATGATGTATCGTCATTCGGACTCAAAAGTGTTCTGTTTCTTAGGCTTAAAAGATTTAAAGAAAAGGTCTATTGTACACCAGCTGTAATATATTCTTGTTTCTTGTAGCTGAGTGTCAAAGGTTATAATGACAAGCAGCACGTTCTGTTAGAAAAAGTGATGGAGAAATTGAGTCGTTTTTCAATCGATCCCAAACGATTTGAAATACTTAAAGAAGCAGTGAGTACGGCATTGATGTTAAAATTGTCAGAGTGTCTGAAATACTTAAATCCATATTAAACAAGTATTTTGTCTTTTTATCAGTACATCAGAGGTCTTAAGAACTTTCAGGCTGAGCAGCCTCATCAACATGCAGTGTACTACACATCTGTTCTGCTGGCAGAACACGCTTGGACAAAAGAAGAATTACTGGAAGCAACTGAAGGTATTTTCTTAATTCAATGAAATAACACATATTAAAAAAGTACACTATGGTAATCTAGGGGGTGTGCTAGTAGAATAATTTGAATTTGAGTCGAGCTGAGACGAGTTTGCCACAGAAAAATTGAGTATCGAGCCGAGTTCGAGTATTTGGCTAACACTTATTTTGCAAGTGTCTTTTTTAAATTTGTTAGTGTAATTACAACTAAGATGCTGCTTAACGGACTGCGGTCAATGTCTACGACTACTTTTCCAGTTTTTAGGATATAACTTTAAACTGGTTTGAACTAGTGGCTTTTAATTTGCACCACCGGAAAACTCTTGTCGAGACAATGAATTTTGTATATTTAAGCATCAAAATCGGTCAAAACTGCGATAACTTTACTAGCAAAGTTATCGCATTTTTACTGGATTCGAGTTTGGGTGGGATAAATCGAGTCGAGTTTGAGCAGATAGGAAACTCGACTCGAACTCGGTACTTTTGAGGCTCGCACTACCCTATACGGTATAAGTTTACTCGTGATCCAGCAGTATCTATAATGTGCTTAATACAGGATGCCCAGCACTACAAAGGTCAACTATCTAAACACGTCTGTGAAAGAAATTTGTTGCTGGCATTATATTGTGGGACAGTCTTCTTGTCACCTGTGTCCTTGTTTGTATGCTGTCTTAGTTGGAATGGCTTAGGCAAATTCATGCATTAGAAGGCATGTGAGAAAGTCACACCCTCGCATAGTATTTTCTTTAATAGTTTTAATATGGCAATGAGGTTGTATTGCTACAACCCCGCATTAGTTCTGTTAATTTATTGATTAATTCGCCTCTAGCCACAAAAATTAAGTTAATCAAGATACTTAAACCTTTAAGGACGGGTGCATTTGGGTGCACTCAGATGCATCCGGTATTGTTTTAAACAGGGTTCATACACACGTTCCTTGAATGCCGTGTAAAGCCTTAAATTTATAAACCAAAAATTCAAGGCTTTAAAAACCTTAAACATTGCAATTTTTGTTGTTGGAGCCTCGAAATGACCTTGAATTTTGTTAACATAAATACAAAATTTGGTATAACATTTATTAAGTAAATACAAATAGTTTGTGTGTAGAATGCATGTCTTCTGTGAAAAATGCTCTCTTGGATTAGACGGGAGAGAGAAAGAGAGTGGTGCAGAACTGTGCAGGCAATTTATGCTAGAAGGGGCATCTGTGCAATTGCTGCGCTATGTTATCTGCTGTATTTCTTCTGCCGCTTTGTCCATTGGTGAAAGGAAGAGGACATAACTGTTAACACAGAGAGTCGAAAGAACCTTTTTTTTACCAAAATGTTCAGCTAAACTAAACAATTCTGTTATATGCATTCCTTGGACTTTTGGGATTTATAATACCATAGTAAAGATGAGACTGTCAACGTTTACAACAATTGTTCACATTTGTTTACGACGGATTAGCTTCCTCTTCTAAATGTTGTGTAAATGCTGGAATATAAAAGGTGATTTCGCTAATTGACTGTGTAATGAGTCTTGAAAATGACTAAGTTTGCCTTGAAAAGTATTAAAAAGGTCTTGAAATTGGTTTCGTCTCTTTTATACGAACCCTGTTTAAATAAACTGCATTTCTATTGGTCATATAAAAAATTCCAACCATTCCAGTAAAAAAACTAATAAATGGGATATGAAGGCCAGTAAATTAATGAGTTTAATTCCCTTACTTTAAGTAGGTGAGAACCTATGATTTTTTTCTACGAGTCTGTTAAATTTTAAAGCGCAAGTGCAATCCTTAAAGAGTTAAAAACCTAGCAACTGCTTTCTCATTCTTTGCTCTAACACGACTGCTAAATTAGAGGGCTTTTTTTTTTTTTTAGCTCTTCTACACCAGAAGCACCAGTACTAAACATCATATTTTACACATTAAATGCAACACAACTGCTTTAAAACAGACTACAAAAAGCAGGGGTGTGCGATACTATCGAATTTCGATACTTTTTCCGATACTGTCTTGGTATCGGTAGTGGTATCGAAATTCAAAACTTGGTATCGATTTTCGGTAGTATCGAAGGTATCGAAAAAGTATCGTTGGTTTAAAAAATATTGCAGTATTAAGAGAATACCGAAGAGGTTTTGGCACAGAAAATTAATTTCAAGAGTTTAGATCGTTGTACATCGTTGCAGATTTGTTACCGATAGGCCTAACGTTTAGCATAGCAGCAGTTTCACACGTTTTTAATGGCCACCTACCTATTGACTCTCTGTGAGTGCAATCCACACCAAATAAATCATAAAATCCCAAAAAGAACGGTGATTACTGGAAAAGAATACCTTACAGTTGATTGCTGACTGTTTATGGAAGCTAAGACTTTATTATTACAACGTTGCTGGTCTTTGTTGTTCACCATCGTTTTACTGCAACTTGAAATTGAAGAGTGCAATGCATGATGGGTATTTTCCGTAAAAATAAAAGTAACTAATTTGTTTTAAACTTAAATTGAAATTTTATTTTATTAAACTGAATATTTTGTGTAAATAAGTTATAAATTTAAATATTTTATTTATATTTGTATACATAATTTTTTTAATTCCGGAAAGCAAAAATCTTCAGGCATTTTAGCATCACTAAGCATTAAGCACACATCCTGGCAGCAACAATCCTATGCAACGATCTTGTTTTAAACTTAAGTTGATTTTTTTTTATTAAACTGGATATGTTTGTGTTATTCAATTACAAATATTAAATTCAAATATATTTTCATACATAAACTTAATAAGATTTTATAAAATGTATACCTAAAAAAATACACTTAGTGAAGAAATCCAGAAACCATCAAATTAAACAAGCACGCAAGTAAAAAAAAAAAAAAAAACCCATTTGATTCTTTTTTTCTTAATTACATGTAATATATATAATTTGTTCTGTATTGCTTTATTTGTAATATCAAATACATAAAATTGTAAGTAAATTCCATGTAGCCTAGTCCGAGTTTATTTTTAAATTTCTATGCTGAACAGTTGTCTGTACTACACTAATTACAATTAAGAATTTTTTTCATTAACACTAACAGGCCTTTATTCAAACTTTTAAGGTTAATTTTTTAACGTAACATAGAAGTTCAGCTTAACGTTATTGTCATCTAAAATATCTTTGTCTGAACGGTAATTGTAATGAAGGAATAAAGGACGCTACAGATGAAGTCATTTGACTTTGTCTATTCCTACTGCTTTCTTAAAAAAAGTATCAGTATCGAAAAAAGTATCAGTATCGAGAAAAGTATCGGTATCGAGTAAAGTATAGGTATCGAGAAAAGTATAGGTATCGAAAAAGTATCAGTATCGAGAAAGTATCGCGATACCGATACTCAGATGAATAAAGTATCGGTATCAGTATCGAATTGAAAAACCTGGTATCGCACACCCCTGACAAAAAGTGCAATACGGTTTGTCTGCTGCAAGTTGAAAACGTAATTTTGAAACTGGTTGTATCACCTAAACAGTAAATAATTAATGTATTTCAAATAAAGTATTTGTTCTGTTATGTCATTTGTAGTATTTGATTAAGTTATTATGTTAATGACATTGAATTGTTGGTTTTAGATCTGACACTAGATAGAATGCAATCCTTCATAATTGAATTGCTCTCAAAGCTGCATATTGAAGCCCTCATTCACGGCAATTTAAATAAACAAGTAAGTGGCTGTTTGGTGTGTCAATATAAAATTACTCGCAAAACTTACATAACAAATCTGCAGTAAAAGAAAAAGCTTCCATCTTACCTACGCGTAACAAAGTATTAACGACAGAATTCTGAGACTGAATGCATGAACGTTGAGCTAGCTTCGTATCAGCTAATATATTCACTGGCATTCATTGTAGCCTACTCTTGCAGAGTTATTTAAAATATGCAAGTTAAAGTCCATTCTATTCATGTGATTCGGTATTTGGTAAATTTTGGGACATACTTTATATGCTAAGACTTACATACTTAGTAGGTGTTAAATGCATGCTAACACTAACAAAACTGCCGCAGAAAGTGTAGACAAGTTGCTGTGAGCCTCACTGTAGAGGACGAAACTTGCAGCAGCTAACGAGCAAATGCGCGCACTGGGTTTATTTCATCGAAATAATCTTAAATCAGGGTTCGTACGCCTCCTGTAAAATAATTTCAATCCAGGATATTCCTGGAAATTAGTATAGACTCCTGGAAGCTGCCGGAAAAATACTGTTTATCTAAATTCGCGAAACTTTCCTTGTACAGTTTGTAAGTCTACGTTTCTGTGCAGTTTTAATTTTTTCGAAATATTTTTTTGTAGAAACTTTGTAAATGTATAAAAAAATGTTCGTAAAGTTTTAAGGAAGGCTTGGAAATGTTTCTTTAAATATAAAAGGTAAGGTGCATAAACCCTGTGACATAGAGATATTCATTTCTCAGGCCCAAATGCATCCACATGGCAAGAATCCACACTTGGACTAGATTCTCCCGAAGCCCCTGCTGAATCTAAGGGCTAATCAATTACAGTTTAGAGATGACGTGACCAATCTAGTTCTTGGTTGTGAAGGTAATACCAGTCATGGCCAACAATACTTGGACTCACTCTCCTGCAAGTCCGCCATTAATTCTGGTGCTAAACCAGAAGTCAAACTTGCCACCTAATGCCTGGGACTCATTTTCCCATTAGTGTAGCACAGCACACTAACGAAGGGGTTGAATGAGGCGAGCCAATGTCCGTTAGCAAGTCGAACACAAATTTGCATTACCGTAATAACTTAAATATTTGACGATTGGCTGTTTAACATTTTCCTTCGCTGGCCATGAACATTAGTAAATAATGCCATTGACATGCCTAGCCAGCCATGTCTGTTTCTTGGGTATAATGAATGCCTAAACTTGCTTGTAAATGATGTGCCTTCACTTGCACTAAACGTAAATCCATAATGTTGGGAGAGTGAAAAAAAAATGTCTCTGGCAGGATTCGAACCTGGGAAAGTGACCACATTTGCATAGCCGCTGGCTGGAGTGGAATGTTAGTTATTTACAGCTATATGCAAATAACGCCTCGAGAAAATCATGAAGGAAAGCTTATTTGTGTTACTTTCCTGTTTCAATTTAAAAATTAAATGAATTTGTTTTTATTTTCTACTTAACAATAGATGTAAGCTTGATTAAAACTGTTAAAGAATTGTTTTGGTTATTGATGTGTTCAGGCAGCCTTGGATATGGTCGCTATAGTGGAAAAGCAACTTGGGGAACATCTGAAAACTAAACCGTTGCTACCAAGCCAATTAGTTCGAGACCGTGAGGTTCAGTTATCAAACGGTGAGTGGATTTGTAGCATTTGTTCACATTTTTCGGGGGGGAGTTGTGCATGTCTTTACCTTCTGTATCTGAAAATCAAATTTAAAACTGGGCCAGAAGTGTTTTCTTTTAATATTTAGTATCTATTGCGTTGAAAACATTGATATGCGAGTAAAACAAAAATGGTTGCTAGAAAGGTGCATTTCACAAATAAAATTGGTGACCCATTACCTTTTTCGTATAATTTAAAAATAAGTAACTTTTGGCAAAGAGATTTTTAATAGTCTAGCAATTTTACATTTGAAGGATCACTTTAACCTTTTCAGCAGTGAGTTTAAAAAAATTTGTCATCGCTCATGGAGCGAGTTTTTTTTTCGTCACCCATGGAGTGAAACACTAACGAAATATTTATTCTTGTGAAAACTATTGGACACAATTATTTCTACTTAATACACGCATGCAACAGATATTCATTAAGGTACACAGAAAAAATCAGATAAATGGCTTTAATAGTTTCGGAGAACCATTTTTTTTTTATTACGGGCGGTAATGAACTAAATTGAAGATCGCCGTGTTGACAAAACGCGTCCGAAAGTCGGCATTAGTTAGGCTAAAAATCGTTGTTCCCACCTGATAAGCGTTAGTGTGAAGGTTTATGGGCTCCTTTTCCATTTGAAACCACGCTCCAGGGCTGTTTGCCGTGATGCACGTATCACGTGACTGGACTAGTCCATTCAGATGGACAAAGATCCGCTATTTTCGTTCGTCATTGGCTAACTCATAATGACATCACGTTAAACAGCCATGGCTCGTGGTATAGCTTTGCATTGTGGCTGCTGTTTTAATTTTTTAATGCTGTGAAACATCATCCTTCTTGTGATTTCCAACGATGAACTAAAACACAAGCGCTCACGTGAAATCCGAAGTGAGCGACGGCGGCCATGTTGAAATCGCGCATCAGCCAATGAGAGCGCACCAAATCGCTCACGTGGTACCAACCAGCCAATGAGGGAACACTTCAAATGCTTTGGAAAGTTTGATTGAAACCGCCAAAAACGGCCTACTACAATCGGCCTGATTGGCCAATGCCAAATGGCCACTGAGAAAATATGTTGAGAGGCCTGGATAGAGGGGAATTCCAGCTTTCCAACGAATCCAAGATGGCGGCGCCCACTCACTCATATGGTTCGACCCCTACCGCTGTTCAAAAATTACCAATTTTCTGCTTTCTAACTTAGGAAAAAAAGAATGAGAACGACATTTTTGCAGTTTTTAGTCAGTCTGCACTCAACTAAAGTGCTTTTTATAAAATTATAGACATCGTTAACGATTTTTTTTACAGAAATCGATGCACAACACGTCGGGTCGCGAATTTCAGCTCTTCTCATTTCGATTTTGTGGCCGAAAATTGCGTTTCTTCGACCCGCAGTTTCCCTTCAAAGCTTGGACGTATATATACATCGTTAATGCGTTCGGGATGATTTTTTTTTTGGACATATATACGTTCATACTGCTTAAAAGGTTAAAGAGTGTTTTACTTATTATTTAAACAAAAACAACAATTAACATGAAATTTTACGTTCTCGTATCGCAGAATCCTCCTCACTCTGTTACAATAATGGGATCTTCCCCTATGTCTACGGCACGTTTTTAGCTCATTAATGCAGTCATTTATGCAAAAAATTACGTCACTTCCGTCTATCCCACTTCCTCCTACCCTGTTCGAGTCCATCCACTCTTCTTCTTGCCGTTGGCGCGTGCAGTCGGAAAATCTTGAGCTAAGATTATTACATTGCTATAGGAAAGTCGTTCCGCTGGATCTTTTTCACAGTTGAACTGAAGGGCGCCATTTATTCCAAGCAAGCAGCGTGGCTACGAGGCTACGGAATTTGGTGGCGAGTTATTTTTTAGAGGCTGGTTGGAGAGTGTAAAAATGGCGGCCGGCATGGCGGTGGAAAGTTTGTCAGAACTGAGAAAGTGGCGGTCTGATAGGCCGGCCAGGTGTGTCCGCACGTGGATATAATTGATTCTTGATGATGTTGAAAGTGGTGCAGTGCGGTTTCTCAGGTTCGTAATGCTTAATTTGTTGTTTTCGTAAAAAAAACTGTTGAGAATTAGTGAGGCTTTAGGGCACAGGGACGTGCAGTTATATTATATTTATATTATATTTATATTATTATATATATTATTATACATTAAAGATAATTTAAATTATAAAGTTCGTGATGATCTCGAACTAATTACTCCCCACAATGTTTCGCAATCACTTTTTATTGAAATTGTTAATCAACATGGTAGAAATGCTATTATTGGAGTAATATACCGTCTTCCAGATGGCAATTCTGGCGTTTTCATTGAACAACTTGAGAAGAAGGTTCAACAGGCGTCTAATGAATACAAGGAAATATTAATTGCAGGAGACTTTAATTACGACCTTTTAAAGTATCAAAATAATAATCAAGCTAGCCTGTTCCTTGATACTGTTTTGTCTGGTGGCCTATTTCCACTGATATCTTATCCAACCAGAATTACTCATCAATCTGCAACCTTACTTGATAATATTTTTACTAACAACATCTTTGTACAGATTGTTAAAGGTATAATTGTAGATACCGTATCAGATCATTTCATGACTTTTACTGTGATGAATCGTGGAAACGGAGCAAAGAGCAACACCGACAATAATGTTAACAAGCGAATTTTCAGCAAGAGAGCCAAAGATCTTTTTGCCAAGGAAATTGGTTCCCATGATTGGACGGCATTGTATGAGTGTACAACAACGAGTGAAAAGTATACGCACTTTCATAAGACAATTGAAACTTATTTTGAATCATGCTTTCCGAAAAGAACATACAAAGCAACTAACAATAAATCTCAACCTGTCAAAAAGACTAACCCGTGGCTCACCCAAGGCATAATTTGTTCCAGTAAAACTAAGGCTAGGCTATATGATGTCTACCTGAAATCACCAACTGACGCTAATAAAGAAAAGTATTCTAAGTACAGAAATCTCCTAACTAAAGTAATTCGCACAGCGAAGAAGCTTCACTATCAATCTATTATTGACCAATGTAAAAATGATATTAAGGCTACATGGAAAGTATTAAATAACCTTGCTGGGCGCAATAAAAAAACACGGCAAAATGTGGATGGATTACATCATAATGGAGATTTAATAACTGATCCTGAAAAAATCACTGACATATTTAACAGCTATTATGTTAATATTGGACCTAGTCTGGCTTCTAACTTTGATAAAGATAAGAAGCCTTCCACAAAAAAACTGCCTTCGCTCCAGCACTCTATCTTCTTGAGGCCTAGTTCAGCAACAGAAATTGTCAATATTATGAAGACTATATCTGGTAATTCTGCACCTGGTATTGACGAGATTTCACCCAAACTTCTTGAACCTATACAGTCTTTACTAGCACAGCCATTATCGCATATTATTAACTCATCTTTTAAAGACGGCCATTTTCCTGAAGAGTTAAAAATAGCTAAAGTCACTCCAATTTACAAAGATGGTTCCCGAACTGATGTTAGTAATTACAGGCCGATTTCTGTGCTTCCGTACTTCTCAAAAATCTTTGAACGTGTTATGTATAATAGACTAATAACTTTTTTAGAAAAACACAAATTATTGGTTGATGAACAGTTTGGCTTTCGGCATAAGCGCTCCACACAGCTTGCTCTCACAAGATTGATTGATGCTGCTATCAAAGCTGTAGAAAATCAGGAATTTTTCATTGCTATTTTTTTAGACCTCAAAAAAGCTTTTGACACTATTGATCACAATATCTTATTAACCAAATTAGACTTCTATGGAATACGGGGTGTTGCACATTCTTGGATTAAAAGCTATTTAACCAGTAGAAAACAACTTGTTAATATCTGCAACACCCACAGCGACCAAAAAAGCATTACTTGTGGTGTTCCCCAAGGATCGATTCTTGGCCCACTTTTGTTTATTCTTTACATAAATGATATTACTCAGGTATCTGATATTATTAAATACGTTTTGTTTGCTGATGACACCACAACACATGCAGCAAATAGAAATCTCAATGAGTTACAATGTACTATTAACAACGAACTTGCAAAAGTTACAACTTGGCTTCTCGAAAACAAGCTAACTTTAAACGTTTCGAAAACGAATTATATGGTTATATGTCCTCGGCAACGTCGTTATGATAAAACACAACTAAACATTAGTCTTCAAGGTGTGCAGTTAAAACAAGCAACTCATGTGAAGTTCCTTGGAGTTATCATTGATGACCATTTATCATGGAACGAGCATATCAGACAATTACGAAGCAAGCTGTCGCGGAGTGTTGGAATCTTAAGACATTTGAAACAATACCTAAACTCTCGAACACTCTTGATGTTGTACAATTCATTTATCTTGCCTTATTTTAATTATTGTAGCGTAGTCTGGAGCAACACTTCCCAGAGTAACCTTCATAGGCTTCATTTAATTCAGAAAGCAGCAGTTAGAATATTGACCTTTGCCAGACGCTTTGACCATACAACTCCACTCTTCATTGCACAGAAGATTCTACCAGTTTGCAAACTTATGGCATATAATCAAATTATTTTCACATACAAAACCTTGAAAAATCTTATACCATACAAATTTGAGGAAACTATATACAATTATAATCTCCATAATCACCAAACCCGGACAGCCGGAATGCTTCACGTGGCGTACCACAGAACCAAACTATCACAGTGTAACTATAGCAACAGGGCCATGCGCCAATGGGATATGTTACCTGAGCACCTAAAGCAATTGTCATCCCTGCATTTGTTCAAATCTAATTTAAAGAAGACACTTTTGGAAGAGCTACTGTTAAGTAATTTAACTTAATTTTCAACCCCTCCCCCTCCCCCATATGTGCTGAGACCAACCTTCATGTGTTTATTTTTACTTACTACTAGTTTTTAGATTTTTTTACTTTCACTTCTGATAACTTAATTTTTTTTATGTACTTATGTTTACCTGTACCTGGGATTGATAAGACTATTTGTCTTTATATTCTTTGTAGTTGTTTCATTTTCTTGTGTGTAATAAACCCTTTACTTTACTTTACTTTACTCCATTTGTGAAACCCATTGTCGGAGTCGGTAACGACCGAACCGGCCGGAACCGCAGTTGTCGGACAGTGAAAGGCGTTCTTGATGGTGATAGAGAGGAAAGTACAGTTGTTGATTAATTAGCACGTCGGTCAGTGGCAAATAATTTTTTTTTAGCAATGCGGAACGCTGGGGCGTGCAGAGGCATCGGCTCGACCGAACGTGAGTGAAATATTTTTGTTGTATGCGCTGTTGGATTGTTTGCCTCGGGAAAGAAAGTTTATAAAATAATAAACGCTGTATGCGCTGTTGGAGTAATAATAATAAACACGTGGCGTGCTGGGAGTTTGAGGGGCCATCGTGCAGACTGGGCGGCCATTGGGGTGACGCCGGCAGTTTTGGATATTGTTGATGGTGCGGGTCTAGAGTTGGGAAATAGGCCACCGCTGATGGCGGTTTCGGCGGGACCGCCATTACTAGACGATGCGAAGGAGATTGCCCCAAATTATGCGAGATGTTAGCGCAAGGAGTGATTGAACGGGTCAAAAACGGGAGCATGAGTTTTGTGTCCCCGATTTTTTTCAGGGTGGTGAATGGCTACAATCGATGTGTCAAGCGTATTATGCAGTGGCAATAAAGGACGTTGCGCGGCGGTTGTTAATGTTTTCTTGGCAGGGTTGTCTATACCGTTTTTTTGTGTTGCCATTTGGTTTGGCTTCGGCCCCGGGTTTTTTTATGAAACTTATATCAGAGATGAGGCGATTCTTGCGCCGGGCCGGTGTGTTGATTTTTGTTTACCTGGATGATTTTGCGGTGATAGGTCCGTCCGCAGCCGGTGTGCGGCGTGATGTGCGGAGGGCGTTGGAAACCTTGCGGAAGTTAGGTTTTTTCGTAAATTACGGAAAAAGTGTTCTGGTACCGTCGCAGGCTTTGCAGTTTTTGGGTATGATGTTAGATCTAAAATCGGCCCGTTTTGACTACCACCTGAGAAGTAGGCACGTATGCTGCGACTGGTTGCAATGCTGCAACGGAACCCGGTCACTGTTGTTAAAGAGCTTCAAAGGTTGGTAGGCCTGGCGGAAAGTTTGTGTGCCGTGGTGGACGGCAAGTTGCACATGCGTTGGTGGCAACTGGATCTGGTGACCTGGTATCGTGCGGGGGAGCACGGAGGAAGCCTCTCGCGAGGGTCTTGCGAGGATTTGGACTGGTGGGCCGAGTCTCTGGGTCGCCCGATAACAAAATCCTAGGTCTGATGGAGGCCGCAGTGGTGGTGACAACGGATGCTTCGGACATGGGCCGGGGAGCAGCCACAGGGAAGGTGGCAGCCCGGGAGGCTGCTTTGCATAGCGAGAGAATTATTAGCAATGCTGAAGGAGCTTAGACGTATTTGGAGACCTGGTCAAGGGACGGGTCGTACGATTCCATTCCGATAGTGTAGTGGCCACGTCATATGTGAATCACCAAGGGGGGACTAAGTGCCAGGTGCTCAACGCTATGGTCCGTAGTCTGGTGCAACATAAACGTCAGCTGGATTGTATGGTACAGGCGGCATTTGTGCCAGGGAAGCTGAATGTGACAGCGGATGGTCTGTCTCGGAATTTCTGGAACAGATTTGACTTCCGATTGTGTACTGCGGCATTTCGGAAGATTTGTAGGTGGTTTGGTACACCCGACGTAGATGTGTTCGCATCGGAGGCGACGGCCCAATTTCGGCGATTTGGGTCGTGGGGGCGCTGCCCAGGGGCAGAGTTCGTGGACGCGTTCAGTTTAAACTGGGAGCCGTTCTTTCCGTACTTTTTCCTCCGTGTCCTTTAATTGGACGTTGTGTGGACAAACTCGTTGTGGATTGGGTGAAGTGGGCGGTACTGGTGACGCCGGACTGGCGGTGTGCAGCCTGGTTCGTCCGACTTTTGGTCTGGGCCAAGGAGGGACCGTATCCCTTGAGGGGCACAGGGGCCCTCCTCTGGGACCCTTACTTGGACGCCAAAGTGGCGGATGAGTGGGGTCCCTAGGTGGTCTGGGGTGTAGGTACGGGTTGATTACCAAGTGGGACCAAGGTTGCCACGGCTGTCTTTGGAGCGATTCCGAGTTCGGTGCACTGCTTACTAATTTATCCCATTATTGTAACACAGTGAGGAGGATTCTGCGATGGAGAAATGAAGATTCTCCCAGAGAACTTGTTCTAGCCTGGAGGATCTAAGGTCTCTGAGTCGAATCCGACGTAACTGTGTTACAAACACAGCCCGCCTGCCTCCCTGCACGGAATCGAGCATTCACGGCAAGGAATGAGTGGATGGATTCGAGCAGGGTAGGGGGATTTGGATAGAGACGGAAGTGACGTAATTTTTTGCAAAATGACTGCATTGATAAGCTAAAAACGCACCGTAGGCATAGGGGAAGATCCCATTATTGTAACACAGTTTCGTCGGATTCGACTCAGAGAACTTAGATTCTCCAGGCGAGAACAAGTTCTCTGTCGGAATCTTCATATTATTTAAAAAATACAGAAGCACAAAAAGACAGCCTAAATTTTCATAGTAGGAAAAGTGCTATGAATGTCAGGATGGTTTATACGGAATAGTATACTGTTACTTTAAATTAATATTAATACAGTACCGTATAGATTGATGCAAGTCTAGCTGACGTAGGATTCCTTCAATTCCAGAAATAGTTAGTAAAGATCAAGTCGCGTTTATGTTTCCCATCCTGGAAAACGGTGTGGAATCTTGTAATGTTGAGAGAAACAAAACTTGAAAAAAAAACACTAAATCATAAAAACAAAGCGTGACACATCGTGTATAGGACCTATACATAAAATGCCAGCAACAAAACTGAATTGTAGCATTTGCAGTATTTCTCATCCTTGGTTTAAACCAGGTTGAATTTATGAATGCTTTTAATTGTTTTATTTATCTGTTAATTATTTTTTGTGGTCCTTGAATTGTCCTTGAAAAGTTCTGGAATTTTATGTTTACAGGTGAGTGCGAACTTTACCCGGGTACGAATTGCACAAATTTGAATACAGTTAACAGTCAAGTAAAACTTTAAAAACCTGCTTCATCTTCGGTTGTCGCGCTTTGTAATAAATTTTTAAGTAAATTTATAATAACAAATGAGGTGGATACAAATAACAAAAAAAAAAATACACCTTACGTCGTTGTATGAGGAGCAGATTTTGTTTGTGACCGTCTCTCTTATGATTTTTTCAATAGGGTCTTTTTACTCGTACAAGTGTGAGAATTCCGTTCATCGCAGCTCGTGTATTATCATCTATTACCAGAGCGGCTTGCAGGAAACTCATGCTAATGTCGTCTTGGAACTGTTTTGTCAAATAATTGCTGAACCCTGTTTTAATATACTGCGAACCCAAGAGCAACTAGGTAAGTATTTTTTATAAACCATTTTATCTGCCCGATATAATACTCTATGCAAACAGTAAACTGCTGACAAAAACGAAAATACCGGTATAGCTTTATACAAAGCACTTGGTTAATTACCTTTTGAGCAACACATGGCTTGAACACATATTCCAAGCTGTTCAGTGTGTCTATTTATTTTTCGGGGGACAGAGTGGCTCATTGGGTAGCACAACCAACTTGTCAATCGAAGTTCCATGGTTCATTCTACACTTGGCCAACCCTGTGCATTGGAGAAAGTAGGGGCCGGAAATGCACTCGTGGTCATATCAATTGTGGCATGTAAAAGATCCTAGGTATTTCCTAGTAAAATTGTCTCTTTCCGTCCCGAGGTAACCTTACAGTTGAAAAGGAAATTAATTCGACAATTTCCTCTCTTTCAAAAAAAAATATTTGTCAGTGTGTGTGCCTTACTGTGCGTCCAGATTTAAAGCACTTATGATAATGAGAGTAGCACCAAATGAAAGATAATTAAATGACGATTCGAATAGGCCTATTTTCATTTTCTTTTCCATAGGCCTATTTTCATTGCTGCAACTTGATTTTTTTTTTACTATCAAGTACACCAATAACAACTCGGAAAACTTTTTCATGACAGCAAAGTTCAGTCAGGCAATTCAACGTCTAGCTTTACTGTGCTGCAGCTACACCGTAGTAACTGAGGACTTTGCCTTACGTTATTACTTTCAAACTTATCAAGCTCATATAGTCAGAACAGATGGTAATGCAAATGTTGGCTGCGTTGAAAGAGCCCCATACGATTTTGGCTACTATCGAGTATAGCGAAATAAATAAACATTGTATACAAATATACATCATTAGATTTGATGGCCCAGCGATCATACATGCAAAATTGTCGGATTTTTAAAAACTTACATTTTAAATTTTCAACGAAATGCTCGTCATAAAAAAAAACCCAAAAAGTCCACCGAAATTTACATCAAGGACATACTCAAGTTCCAGCTGATTTGCAACATCCCACAGATGTCTTCTTCAGGATTCTACGACATTTTGACTGCCAACTACATCATTATCAACTCCATCCACTTTAAAATTCAAATTTTGCTGCTTTCGTAGTCACCAGTATTTACTGGGTCGAACGTGCTTTTCTCTGTCTGGCTTCTACTGTCTTTTGAACCGTTCGAAGAGATCTCCACCCACCAAGTTTGTGATTTTAGGGAATGTAGGGCCTTGAATGTTCAGCAGATCGAAACATCTGAAATGCTGATCTTGTGAAGAATTCGATCTCAGGAGAGTACTAGTACGTCCCCAGTCAAACTCGTGCCTTAAAATTTTGCAGAAGACTGCAATGCAGTTATAGTCTTTCTCATTCTTCACATTTGCCATATGTTGTACAAACCTTGCTCCCACTCTTTTCTCATCTCGCCAATGTAGACGGCATCGTAGTTCCTGCAAGGAATCTTGTGTACAGCCTCACGAGTCTTCTTTACTGCTCCCATCTTCTCTTTATCTTTGGATTTAATTGTTTTTTATGCTGCTTTCTTCATGTTTGTCTGTTTCTTCCCAGAAATCCTCTTCGCTGGTCTTTTGGCATTCTTAAAAAAAAAGGTACTAAAACCATGCGTCTTGAGTATTCTCTCCACCCTGTTTTTTATACTTCTATGCATGTCAAAACTATCCTCGGCCTTTCGTTTACCTCTTTTGCCTTCTTAGTTTCTCTAGTATTCTTTTCCCAATCCGCAGTTGCACATGCTTTCTTTCTTAGACAATTCAAGAAACCCCCCAGGGTCACCGAAGCCCAAAACCTTCTTTCACTTTGTATAAGTGTGGTGCTGCTATCTCTCTCTTGCTCGAATTCTGAAGCATGCATAAAAACTCTGATCTAGAAGTTAAGCTCTGGAACTGGTTACACCGACCTGTAGGTTTTAAACGGTTGTCAAACATTTGTATTTCTGAAGCAATGTTCATGGATTGAGCGAGCACAGTGAGCGATTTCCACCTAAACGAAACGTGTGTTTTCTCGCTTTGCTTGCGCGATCCTTCATTTGGCCTTCTTTTACCTTCTTAGGGGGCCTTACTTCCATAACAGTGGGAATATAGACATGCAAGTAAGCAAATCGTAAGTTTTAAATGATGTTAGCTAAATGAAATGCAGATGTGGCTAAGGAATGTGATATTGGTTGCGACCAAATAGTCAGTACGTTGATTTTATGGCACTCGGGATCGTATGGATCGACACCAGTGGCGTGAGCAAAGGAAAATTGGTTGACTTCAGCTGATTGGACCTACAAATCTTTTAAATGGTCGTCAACCACGGAGGTGCGTTCTGAATCACGGAAGTGAATGGATTGAGCAAGGAAAGCGTGTGATTTCTGCATGTGATAAACCTTTTCTATGTAATACAATTTCTTTTTACTGTATATGAACTGCAGCTATTTTAAGGAATGAGATAACGAATTGTGAGCAGTAATTGCAATTAGCTTGCGATTTTTTTGTCAATTTGTCCAATTTGACCAATTTGACCAATTTGTCAATTTTGCCAATATGTCAATTTTTTTATTTGCTCTGTGGATCGAGTAAACTGAGCATGGATCGACATCAGGAGAGTGATCGTAACAAAAGATGTGGCTAGTTTGTTTTTAAATTCAGAAGAATTGTTATGTGATCATGTAATACATTGCACGGAAAGTTAAGTCTTTCCTTTGTTTCACTTATTGAGAAACTACATTGTACGTGTATTACCCTCTTCCTTACTCTTAAAGAAGGAGATAAAATAAATGCTGACCAAACGACCACTATGAGGCAGCAGGATTTGTAGGAAATTCAAATGTGAGCGGTTGAAAAGTTTCTTTGGAAGGAGAGGAGTGGAAGTACGAGCAGTTCTCCAGACCATCGCCTGAGGAAAATTGTAAGTAAAAACAATCGAAAATTCGACAGTTTTCAGCATTAAAACGTGGACTTTTTGGTTGGGCATAAGTTGTACTTTTTATCATGGCAAAAAAAAAAAACAGTTTTAACAGATAGAAAGCAAGCTTTATGAAGGTACCCCAGAAACGAGGCACCCAAAAGCTCAATTAGGCAAATGTTAAACGCCGCCAGCGTTAAAAACTGTTCGAGGCAGTTTTCTGTGGCGCTTTCCCAGAGTGTGATTGTCTGGATATTTCGGTAAAAAATAATTTCCGCGAGCTTCAATTCTTCTTCTACCATGAGACTTCAAAGGGTTTCAAAACCTTTTGGGACCCTTACCACGGAATAGATGCTCAGCCACCAAGCTTAACCGAGTGGGTTGGGGCTGTGCCTATGGCCAAGAGTAGGCTAAATGAAAACGGGTCACGAACCTACACCAACATAAACTGAAACCAAGTCCTAGAGTGGAATCACAAAATCATCCAGTGGATTGGGTTAATAAATATTAATCGACATTGTAGCTTATTGAGCAAATGTCTGCTGGAGGTTTTGACGTACTCCCAGCCGAGGCCATAATACCAATTTTGCTAGGTAGTTCCAATTGGAAATTCCTAAGAGTGACATGCCCAACGCATCACGGAGCCTTCTCTTCCCGGAAATGCTCGGTGTGGCTGAGGTCAGGCTTGAACCGTGGCACATGAGATAGCTTGCCGCAGTGTCATGGATCGACTCGGTCAAACGCCAGGTAATAATCCTCCAACCTTTTACTCCACACAAAAAGTCACTAGCTCGCAATCGTCGAATACCGATGCCTCGGGCGAAACCATAACCAAACTCACCTCTCTACATTTAGTGTTCATCCACCTGTTGCTTAAATTTTGCAGGAGCCGAAAATTCTGGGGAAAAGCCTTGAAAAGCAACCTTCACCAATGTCGGTCGCCACTTGCGTAATTGTGAGGCATCTTCAGCAGTTGGCCACTTGATTTTTAGCACTACTTGCCAAAGTGGCGACTTATTATCAAACCCTGATGCTCGAATTGTCGTATCTTAGTAACCGTACTAGCTAGAAACGAGCGGTTTGTGGTATTGCATGCGAAGTTATAACTTATAAGGGCTATCCGACCGAACAAGCAATACTGTTTACCTGTTTGGAGAGTTAGATTAACTCAAACAGTATTTAACCATGAAGTAACAGCACAACTGCTGAAAAGTTTTTTACATGGCGAGGGGGTAATGGATAATGGCGAGTGCCACACGATTCATGTTCGTGAAGGTTGAGAAAAGTAACAGTTTTTCACGCAGAAAGCCGTTTATACGCCCCCAGAAATGTTCAAGCCGAATAAACTTTGCAGAAGTAAAATACATGGCAACTTAACAACGAAGTTTGTTTATACAGCCACACAAAATTACTAAACAAAGATGATGCAATGCCCTAACGCACTAACAAAGCAAAGGTTTTTGTTTTTCGTCGGGTTTGCATTTTAATACTCACCGCACCCTCTTCTTCTTGATAGGATCGCAGTCCAGACTTGAACGACAAGCTTAAATGAGCAGCATATCGTCAAACGTCATTCAAACACACTATGGTGCTTGCTTCTAGCTGCCGCAGTGTGGCAAACTTCGCTTCACCGATTCTTGAAAGTTTGTTGCGCCAAACTGCACCCAAAGTTTCACACAAGATCCTATTTGCTTGAAGGCCCCAATTTGCAGCAAACTTGATACAGCTTGACTCTGTGCTGCGTATTGACCCAGTCAAACGCCAGGTAGCGATCTTCAGCCTTTTATTCCACTTAAATGATCACCAAAAATCGATGAGCGCCAATATCTTGCACGGAACAGCATCGTCAACAAGCCTTTGTCAGCCATTGCTTCTCGCACTTCACTCTGCCGAAAGTTGGCCAACTGGTGGTAGGTAGGGTAAACAGGGAAACGGATCAAGGCTAGCTGAGACTTGTCACACGCCTTCATTAGGATATCCAGTAGAGAAGTTTTGAAGAAAGAACCAGAGGACAGTGAGCAGAACAAGGGGATCACCTACACAGAAATGTCCTTGTTCATGTTACCTAGGTCAATGACTTGGGTGTGTGGTTTACTTATGGCCATAAGAGCGGGTCTCACTGTGACCATGTTGCGAAGACTGCACTGCAGACACTGGCCGTAGTTAAACGATGCTTTATGTCGGGTGATGTTCAAACATTAGTTTAGGCATTTAAAGTGTTTGGAAAGCCAATTTTGGAATATGCAAGTCAGGTCTGGTCACTGCATTTGATAAAACATATTAATGGCATTGGTACAGCGCAGTGAACTTTCACAAAATATTTGCCAAGCTTAAAAGAAAAGATTTACAAGGGACGTTTAATTATTCTAAACCTCGACTCACTCAAAATTAGAACGCTTAGGTTGGACCTCAACTTGATAACACTCATAACTAATATAGATAGCAGCCGTTTCTTCCAAATAAGGGAACGCAAACAAACAAGGGGCCATGAACTAAATTTGGTAGTAAAGCCAATTAGGAGGGACAGCCATAAGTTCTTCTTTTCACGCCGCATTGTAAATCCTTGGAGTGCGCTTCTTGCAGAAGTTGCCCAGGCCCCATCCCTTGCTGCTTTTAAATTTAGGTTAAAAAGTGTTGATTTAACTAGATATGTTAAGTATTCTTAATGTTGTGACAAATGCTTTAGCCGGATACTCCAGTAATGTTTTTTTGTTTTTGTTTTAATATAACAGGCTAGGTAGAAGTGGATAGCATCTATCCCTTCCTTGTCCTTTTGTGTCTCTTGGACGCAATAAACGTTTCATTCATTCAATCATTCCATTCATCCATTCCCAGTCGAAAGATTGTGAGATAGAAATTTGTTGTTGATCTATCCAGACGTGCGACTGAGTTTACGTTTTGTATGCTTAGATTTCAAAGAAAAGGATATTTACCGTTCCAATATCCTTGCAAATTTTCGACAGTCTGGTTTTTCTGTTGTTGGAGGGGCTCAGAACTACTGTCTTCATCAGGCTACCACATCACCGCTTACTTCGTCGTGATCGTTCGTCTGCTTTCATTCTTCTGCCTGCGGTGATATGGTAGCCTGATGAACACAGTCGTTCTGAGCCCCTCCAACTCCAGAAAAACCTAACTGTCGAAAATTTGCAAGGATATTCGAACAGTAAATATCCTTTACTTTGAAATCTAAGCGTACAAAACGTAAACATGGACTCGAATTTTCAATTCAAGCGATGTGACATTTTTAAACGTGAGACTGAACAAAAAATACACACATTGTAGACATACTATGCACTCCTAAAGAAAGTCACTAAAACTTGTAAGTCAGTAAATCCGTGACTTAACTCACCACAAATTGCAACAAAAGGTTTCATGGTTGTTCCTAACTGGAATAAGCGTGCTGAATTAAAAAAAAAAAAATTGTTATCCACGCTATTTGTTGCCGTTTTCCTGTAATTTGCATATTTGCATTAGCCCTATTTTGCATATTTGCATATTGCATCGTCTGGTCCTCGATGGAGCTATTGCCAGCATTTTCTAAATTGACCACTGGTTTCAGGGTAAATGGTGTTGCTGTGAACATTGTCGCCTTCGCTGATGACATCGTCCTGCAGGCCCCAAGCAGACGGGCATTTCAGTTTCTGCTGGATAGGCTGGTGTACTTGACTCATGACAAGGGACTGTCTTTTAATGCCAACAAATTAGTTGGAATGGTGTTAATGATCTCAAGGCACCCCTGCTAATGAGTAACCACACACTGTCGTGGGTGACTAGCTTCCGCTATATTGGCGTGGAGCTTTCAGCCGACCTTTCGGACGATGGCCACCTAAGAAAGGTCCGGAGAGAATTCTGCAGGGCGGCCAACACCGTGCTTCACACTTTCAGTTTTGCTACTGAAGAATGCAAACTACAGCTTCTGAAACCCGTGCAACTGGCCTGTATGGTATGGCTACTTGTCTCAACTTCCGAAAAGCAACTGCGAAGGAGCTTGCCATCGTCTACCATGGAGCTATCAAGAGAGTTCAGCACTTACCTCGGCAAAGTCACAACCATCAAGCTTGCCGGGATGGCAAGATGTTCACGCTCAACCTCGCGGTTTTTTTGAAGCAGGCTAACCTTTGGGGAGCTATTCTTGCATCTGGCAACAGGCTGGTGAAGGCGTGCAGGGGTTGTCCCGAAGGTTGGGGCAGCGGACTTGGAGGCACGGTTTCTAAAGGTCTGCTTGCACTTGGTGGTTGGTGTGAGCTGAGGTCACCAACGGACCTGAGGTCTCTGCGGCAGCGTGCCCACGCTCATGTTCAAGGGATGGCTGTCCTACAAGATTCCGAGGGCAATCTGCTGCCCTAATTTCCTTGCCCTGCGGCTATGGTTGTTCCTTACCTGTTCCTCCTCTTCTCTTATATTGTGTTTCTGTTGTCAGTTATGTTTTTGTTTTTATTCTAAGTTTGTACCTTGTGTATGGTAAATACATAAAAAAATAAATAAATATTATAGTTAAAAAATGCATTTAATACATGTATGGAAATACAATGGAAATTTTAGTGTTCCTTGCATTGTGAGGGCAGATTTTTGCTGGAAACTACTTTAAAGGATGTGCACTTTAAGATTCTGAAGGGTTCCAGGCTGAAAACATTGAGCAATAAAGATGGAAACCGAAATTTTACAAAATTTTCGCCTATTACGCAAAAACTGGTAGTGTTACACAAAAACTGTTTGAATATAAGTTGTTTACAATAATGTGTCCTACAATGTAGGTCCCATACTTTTTTTCCATATCTCACGGTTATCAAGAAAAATGGCCCAACTTGGCAATGGTCATGTTGGGCCATTTTTGGCCATTTTGGCTTGTGAATACACCTAAACTTTCAATTGCTGTAGCTTAGTTTATAATTCAGGTGGATGACTTCAATTTGATTCATTCGAAGGGAGAGAATGTCTTCTTTGAATCAAAGGCAAGGAAAAGGGTCTATCAATATTAGGGACCGAGCCATGCCCATTTTACTAGGGGCTGGTATCACAGTTATCGTTCACTTTTTCGCTCATTTTCAACTTTCAACTGCTCTTGTGACGTTTCTAATTGAAATGAATGACTCTAATTAGATTCATTCGAAGGGTGGGAATGTCTTCTTTGAATCAAGGGCAAGGAAAAGGGTCTATCACTGTTAGGGAATGATCTATGCCCGTTTTACTAATGGCTGGTATAATAGTTACCGTTCATTTTTTCGGTTATTTTCAACTTTCAACTGCTCTTGTGACGTTTGTATTTTAGATGAATGACTCTAATTAGGTTCATACGATGGGTGGGAATGTCTTCTTTGAATCAAAGGCAATGAATAGGGTCTACCACTATTACGGATCGAGACATGCCCGTTTTACTAGTGACTGGTAAAACAGTCATCGTTCGATGTTTGTACGTTGAAATGAACAAAAAATAAACATGTAATACATTACTGTACGGTACCCTAGCTGAATCCCTTACAGTGGAGACACTTTTAATTGCCCTTGATTCAAAGAAGGCATTCCCACCCTTCAAATGAACCTAATTGGGGTCATTCAAGTAAATTAGAAACGTCATACGAGCAGTTTAAAGTTGAAAACGAGCAAAAAATTGAATGGTGACTCTGATACCAGCCCCTAGTAAACCGGGCTATGGCTCGGTCCCAAATAGAGGTAGACCCTTTTGATTGCCCATGATTCAAACAAGGCATTCCCACCCTTCCAATGAACCTAATTGGAGTCACACATCTAAATTAGAAACTTCAAAAGAGCAGTTGAAAGTTGAAAATGAGCAAAAAAATGAACAATAACTGTGATACCAGTCCCTAGTAAAATGGTCGTGGCTCGGTCCTTAATAGAGGTAAATCCTTTTCATTGCCCATAATTCAAAGAAGATATTCTCACCTTTCGAATGAATCAAATTGGAGTCGTCCGCCTGAATTATCAAGGACGCAACAACAATTGAAAGTTTCAGTTGTATTCACAAATTAAGATATCTTATAAGCATTAAATATACCAAAATGGCCGGAAATGGCCCAACATGACCATTTTTCTCGATAACTGTGACATATGGGAAATTGGTATGGGACCTACATTGTAGATTACATTATTGTAAACAAATTATATCCAAACCATTTTTGTGTAGCACTAACGGTTCTTGCGTAACAGGCAAAAATGGCGAAAATTGAGTAAAAATGGGCGCCATTTTGGTCGTCATCTTTAATGCTCAAGGTTTTCAGTCTGGAACCTTTCAGAATCTTAAAGTGCATATCCTTTTGACTAAGTTCCAGCAAAAAAATGATCTCACAATGCAAGGTAAACTAAAATTTCCTTCGTATTTCCATATATGTACTAAATGCTTTTTTTTAACTATAATATGCATATTAGGCCTATTTTTTGTAGGAGAACGGCAGCAGATAGCATGGATAACAATATTTTTTCGAATTCAGCATGCTTTTTCCAGTTAGGAACAACCATGAATCCTTTTGTTGGAATTTGTGGTGGGTTAAACCCTTTTTTGGCCTGTATTTACTCTCCTATTGGTGGGCATACACGCCGAAATATTATTTGAGGCTGAATTAGCCACGGTCAAAACATAATGATAGCTATAAACGAGACTTTCAAATTTTAGTATGCTACTTTATTTTGTTTTTAGATGCAGTATTATTAAGCTTATTCCTTTGGTTGATAATCTTTTCAGGATATATAGTGTTTAGTGGTGTACGTCGAGCCAATGGTGCTCAAGGTTTGCACATAGTTGTTCAGTCTGACCGAAGCCCTGATTACTTAGATGGACGGATAGAAGCATTTCTGTATAAAATGAAAGTAAGTAGTTTGATAAAGTTGTTACATACAGTGAATAATAAAATAGGGGTGTGCGAGCCTCGAAAGTTTCGAGTTCGAGTTGAGTTTCCTATCTGCTCAAACTCGACTCGATTTATCCCAACCATACTCAAATCTGGTACAAATGCGATAACTACGCCAATTTTTGACTGATTTTGACTTTCAAATATACCAAATTCATCGTCTCGACGAGAGCTTACTGGTGGTTCAAATTAAAAGCCACTAGCTGAAACCATTTTAAAGTTATATCCTAAAAACTGGAATACTAGTTGTAGACATTGACTCGCACACGACACTTGCAAAATAAGTGTTACCCAAAAACTCAAACTCAGCTCGATACTCGATTCTTCTGTTAGAAAACTCTGCTCAGCTCGACTTGAATTAAAATTATTCTACTCGCACACCCCTATTTTTAAATTAACAAAATAGAAAAAAAAATGTACAAAATAATTTTACTCACAATTGCTAGGTATGGGCAACCAGTGAGTGATATTTTGTTTAGCACTGTCAAATGGGGTTGGATTCCCGACGGCAGTAGTTATCTGTCAGTTGTTGTTGTTCCTGTACGGTAAATGTTTTGCATCAGTCATCGATACTATTTAGAAAAAAAACAGGATTTTGTTTTGTATTCGGTCTTTTGTGAGTAGTGTAAATGTTTTTTTTTATTTATGGCATTTTACGTTTGCGCACTAGTACACCAAAAGTGCTGCTATCTTCCAAAATAGCAGTCATCTAGTTCTCGGATCAAATAAGTTAACTAACATCTCCATAACTGTACAGTCTTTGACCCTAACAGACTTTCCGATGAGTGGACCATACAGAAGGACCCTAACGTCATTATCTACAGTGGTTCGATCTTTTTCTACCAATGTTCTAAATATTTGAATAAGGCGTCGCGTTTTAGCAAAGGCCCATGGAGTCTGCATTTTTCCTGCATTAGCAATGTTGATCTGGAGCGCAGCGCAGTGAAGCATATGCACGCACAGGGTGCGCAAAAACACATCAAATATGCTAACCTAGGTTGGGTGGACCAGACTAGAATATGATAAAGGCAAAAAGGGGCTTATCCAGTCACCAGCTTAGGAGCCTCTGACTGTCTACTCTGACATGTCGACACACTCGTGAGAACCTTATCTTCTCCTTCATAGAAATCCTCCTCGCTGTGTTAACTAGTTTGGGATGTCCCCCTTGCATATGCACGTTTCTTCCCTTATTTACGTAAAATATTCACCTTAATTTATTCAATTTCGTGTCGAATCTTGTCACTTCCGGTCTCTCTCCACCTTGCCTTCATGCGCCTAATCACCACTGTAACTTTTGCCGTCTGCACGTGCGGTAGTGTTCGAGACAACGTGAAAAAGTCAGAGATTGCGGCGGCAACCGAGTTTGGAGGTGGAACTACAAAACGAGGCTGGTCTGGTGGTGGAAGTGGTCATTTACCGAGGACGATTGTGAAGAAGGCTCCGATATGGACGTTAGATGGTGATGCATTGGCTTGGTGGCTTGAGCACACGGATGGATGGTTGTCGTTGGGCGAACGAAAATCTATAACAGATGGATATGTGATTGAATCGACACGGTTGGGCTAATTTGCGCCACGACGCACACCAGCATTGCCCAGAGGGAACGAACGAGCGTACGAGATGGTGGATTCGATGCTAGTAAAATTGCAGGCACATTTTTTGCGGTTTTCTTGCCGTTGTTACGTGCGCTACATCTGTGTGCTATGGATCCGATAGATTTGGGCAGCAGTTGGAAAGAACAGTTATCTCAGGTTGTGGTAGACGCTACTACATTGCAAATTCAAGCGCTACGTAATGTGAATGAAACGCGACGAGGGCTTTTAATCTGCCCCTACGCGGACTAATTAAGGCCAGAGCTGGGAGCATGCCGTCCCACTTTGGGTTAATTATTTGGAGTTCCACTACAGGACTTACTACGGCAAGCATAGCAGGAGGCATTGGCGGTGACGAAGGCAACGCCGATTGTCAGGCGAGTTAATTTCTCACAGTGACGTGCGTTTCCTCTGCCCCGGAGGGGCGGTAGATGACCAGGCCGCGGTGCCGCAGCTTTGAGGGGTAGAGTGGTGGCTACAGGAGTGGAGGGGTCCCAGGGTGCCAGGAATCGAAGGTTTTTCTTTGGTTAATATAGCACAGGTTGATTTGAGGGAACCAGGGTTTACCAGTTCTGTCCAGGGACAGACGTTTTCGTTGAATACTGTGCAAGTGCCAAGAAAAAGTATCTCGGTGCCGATGTGTAATGTTTATCCGCGCCTAGGGGCGCAAGGGTCGACCGCTTTGGTGTTATCGAAAGTAGCGCAGGAACTACTTGAGGCGGATGTAGCGGCTTCGACCAGGAAGGTTTATGGGGTGAAGTGGGGCAAATGGATAGCATGGTGCAAACTGAAAGGCGTCCGGGAACCGGCGAGAGCGCCGGTAGTGGCGTGCGTGAATTTTCTTTCATAACTTTTCTCCCAGGGTTTAAAATACAACACGTTGGTTGGTTACGTCGCAGCGTTGGCGCGGTTCCACGAGGGAGAAGGAGAAGTGCGGTTATCTTGTATGCCTGTAGTGAAGCGTTGGTTGAAAGGTGTCTTTCATGTAAGACCTCCCGTGCCCCGGTACGTTGTGATTTGGGAATTAGGAAAGGTGGTAGTTTTTCTTTGGGGATTGACAATGTTGCTCGCGATTGCTGCAAACAGCAGAGCGAGTGAGTTGAGTTGAGTTGGCTGGAACTAACTGGGTGTGACATTGCAGAGGAAGAGGCGGTTTTTGTGATACGAAAGCACAAGTCGGCTAGGGCAGGGCTCGCGTATACAGGGTGGTCCACAAAAAACTGACGACCCAACATTTTTTAAGTCCAACTTTTCTAGTTAGCACCCCTCAGTACCAGGAGGGGACAGTAATCCTCCGTTTTATTAGATTTGATTTGTCCTGTCCTGGTTCTGAGTTGGTGCTAACTAGAAAAGTTGGACTTAAAAAATGTTGGGTTGTCAGTTTTTTATGGACCACCCTGTATATTTGTGAGGCTGCACAAAAATACTGACAGTAGCTTGGACTTATTGCTTTATCTACGAGCATACATCCGCCATACGGAGCCGCTTCGTGACAATTGGGCTTTGGAAACAGGGGAGCGACCGAATCGCCTGCTATTATCGTACATCGCATCGCGTCGCCTGGTCGAGGTGCAATCGGTAGCCAGATGGCTTTGTGACATCCTGTGGGGAGCAGACATTGACATTAAGCAGTTTAAGGGCCATTCAGTGCGAGCGGCAGTGGCTGCTGTGGCAGGTGGTTGTGGCGCATCACCGGCCCAAATTATGTCGATGGCTAACTGGGCGACGCCTTCCGTTTTCCAGTCACATTACCAGAAGGAGACGGACTCCAGCCTGGCGGGCCTTCTGCTGAATAGGATGCAGGAGAAGGGGCTGCTGGGTTGATTGGGGTAGGTGATGTACTGTTGGAGTTTGCTGCTGGTCCTGTGTTAAGGTTAGTGGTTTTAGTTTTTTGTGGTAATGCTGGCAGTCAGCCGAGGGGTAAGCTGACGCTGGGATTAGTCTGGTGAACTGCGCCATAGTTAAATAATCTGGTTATCCCTAACTAGTTAACACAGCGAAAAGGATTTCTATGAAGGAGAAATAAGGATTCTACCAGAGAACTTGTTCTCGCAGGAGAATCTAAGTTCTCCGAGTATTATCCGACGACGCTTTGTTAACTTCTGTGCCCGCCCGCCTCCGCTGGCGCAGGGATTCACTAGGTCGGCAAAAGACAGTGGTGATTAGGCGCATGGAGGCAAGGTGGAGAGAGACTGGAAGTGACGAGATTCAATGCGAAATTGGATAAATTAAGGTGAATAATTTATGTAAATAAGGGAAGAAACGTGCCGTATGCAAGGGGGACATCCCAAACTAGTTAACACAGCATCGTCGGATTCTACTCAGAGAACTTAGATTCTCCTGCGAGAACAAGTTCTCTGGTAGAATCTTCATTTTACGTTTAAGGTCAACGCCTGTGCTAATTTAATGGAGAAATTTTGGCACATCATTACTGATTATCTGAGAGCCAGAAATCGTGGAGCCGACGCTGTGAAATAACGCTACCTGGTTCCAATACGACAGGCATGGTTCGTAGAGGTCCTTGAAAACAGAGAAATGTACTGAGAAATAAAAGTGAAATTCCAGGGCTGGAAAAGTCCTGAAAAAACTCGAAAAATCCCTTTGTCCTGGAAATGCCCCTGGAAATTCCCATAACAGAAAAGCACATTTCTGTTTTCTGTGTCAGACATCAGTGTACAACATATATTTAAACAAACACCAGTGGTAGTAAGTGTCACCAGTGATTTAATGGAACAAAATTTATCTTTTAATTGTCTTATTTTCTGTAATTACTGATACCTGATCCTTGAATATTTATTGAACAGTCCTTGAAATATCCTGGAAAAGTTCTGAAATTTTAAGTAACAGACGAGTAAGAACCCTGGACTTGGAACTTATTCATTCCGAGTTAGCAACAACCCATGGAACAAACTGCTGCTGGACGCGGGGAAAACCTGTGCATTTCTCATGTTCAAAAAATGTTCAGATATTATGTTGCTCGCACTCATGTTTTAGCGTATTTTAGATGAAATAGCAATAAAGAAAAGTAAGCGATTTAAGAAAGGTAAGGCCATGGAAAAAAAATGTTTTGGTTCACGGGCATTTTTTACAAGCGCAAAAAGTCACCTGGTGACCAGGCTTTTATTTTTTTTTTATTTCTGTTTGAAAATTGGGAAACTGATATCTTAAGTTGGTTCGTTCTGTTCAGATTGTGGAAGTAGATTTTTGAACTATTTGAAACTACGACTAAACCTAATGCTTGCTGGATAATGTATATGCAAAAAAACTCTCTCTCAGAAATTTTTCTTAAGTAACCTTTTGCAGGTCACTTTTTATATTGTTCTGCAATAAAAGTCACCATGCAGGGCCTGAGAACCGACTATTTTTTTTTCG
>JAHWFP010150037.1:9513-34398 GCA_023313725.1 Lithobius niger | reverse complement strand
TGCCTATAAGCTTACTGTTTGTGAATAGGACCATTAAACAAATAACATTAGGCTGGTTTACCTGTAAATAGGCCTAATTATATGTGGTGTGTGCTCGGTAAGAAAAAGCTGTGGAAAAACATGCTGCTGGGAAAAACAGCAGCAGAAAAAAGCCATCTCGTTTTGTCGATTTTTGCGTTTTTGGGTGCCAGGGGTTCTAACTTGTGATAAGCAAGGGTTCGATAGGTTTATGAGACTGTAGGACCCTCCTGTATAGACATGATAGGGAGAGAATTACTAGTTCAGCAGATCGCACCTAGGTCTTTTGTCGATTTTTGCGTTTTTTTTTTGTCATTGGTATAGGTTAGGTTAGGTACGTTGCCCTGGCTCGAGTTTCACCAGGCAGGCAAAGGAAGCTGTACCTGGAAACGTATTTTTTCTACGGTTTTTCCCGCGGCTTGTTCTTTTTCTGCTTTTTCTTTCTTTTACTCAGATTCACGTGATGTATCTAGTAGTGCGTCAACTTACTACTGTCATAATTAGTGTCTAGCTTGTAGGGGAAAACACTAGTATATAATCCTCTATTAACCAGTACTTACACAACCTTGCAATAAGAAGATTGTATTATGAAAGCTCAGATCCGGATTAGATCCGCTTTGAGCGGGGAAAATACCCTTCTCGTTAATTTATAAAAGATTTTTTTTTTATTGTTATTGTTATTTCAGTGTTAGTTCTCCCGGCTTGTTGTTACTAATTTTAAAATCTTATATCCTGCTTCTCCCGCGTAAATGAAATTTGGCTTACGTCATATCCACAAGTAATTGCCCTTCACCCTGGACGACAATGGACCCGCCTCGGGGTGTGGATTCTTTCTTTCCGATTCTTTCCTGGTTTATTTCTTTCTTTCTTTCTTTCTCTGCTGGATGGACTACTTGTCGGCCATGATTGATAGTTGCAATCCAGAGAAAGCGACTATATGCCTCGAGGGTGGGAGAGTGGAAGGAAGGTAGTGAGTAGATTGAAGCGTTGTTTCCGCCACGCCTTCTGGTGAAACACCTCATGTTTTGATGCCAAGACCTGTTGTCAAGAGCTAAATGGGAAAAACGTACAATGGAAATAAGACTGTCCCGCCCGCCCTTGAAAAGTCCCAAACAAGGGTTTGGTAGGTTCGGGACAGTTGGCCACTGCAGTCAGGGACTGTATATTAACGTGGTAGGGAGAGTATTATTAGTTCAGACAGCCGCATCCCCATTCCCCAAAAGGGCACCAGGGGGTTTCACTTGGGATTTTTTATCTCTCCGTTCCCAAATGGAAAATTACTTCGCCTACTTGGTCCAATTTTATCTTCTTAGGTACCTGACGATTGCTTAGCATACAGGTCCTGTTACACAAATATTGGGGTGGGGATAGTTCAGATGTAATCGGAGAGGGGGGGGGGGATAATACAGCAATAATCGGGGAAAGTTCGATGGCTATTTAATTTTTTTCCCCCCCCCCCCCCCGCGCGTACTAAGCTGCCAAGTCGCGCGATCAGGTCGTTGCGGCCAACGAGAATGCTTGCGATATATGTAGCACCGCGCACTTGGCCTCCATGGCCAGTCAGTCGCAGTGGCCATTGGGATACCGGGCGGCATGCAGGCGACCGCAGGACGACAATCCTTGATCCGTATTCATTTTCCACCGCGTGATCGAGAATAATCAAGGGAAAAGGAAGGTGGCCGCAGCGCACCCCGTCGTGTTTTTTGGCCACGACGACCACTGGCCGCAACGTCGTTGCCGCCTAGTGCGCAGGGGCCCTTAAATACTGTTAAACAGTTAGTCAGACACCTCGCTCTTGATTATACATTAATTCATTTAAAAAAAAACAACTTAAAATTGTTGACGTATTTGAGGATATTCAAGGAAAAACATTATGACGCTGTTGGGTAGGGAACGGCACCATTGGCACGGAAGTGACGTAGGGGGGTTAATGACGGGTAACTCGTTGATTTTTTTTTGGGGGGGGGGGACTTGGTATTTGAAAAACCCCCAACTCTGAACTAGTGCGGCAAGTCCTTGCTGCAGAGAAACGTTTTGATGATTTCGAACGGCGACATGGGGTGCCTTCGAAAATTGACCCAACTGCCCGGACTGAAGTGATTGTGTGTACTAATACTTGATCAGGAGCTCCAGGGTTAACTATTTTGAGTCACTCCATGATCCAAGAGAAACCTGAGTAACTCAATTGGAGTCTATTTTCGAAGGCACCCAAGGATGGAGTTAAAGAAGAAGAGGGGTATAAGAATAGAGGGTATAGTAGGGATAAGGGAGCTGAGAAAGGAATAACGGAATGCCCAGAACGTTGTGATGAGATAAAAATGAACTAAAGCTTGGACACTGGCCACGGTGTCGAGGTCCAGTGTGGTAGGAGTATGAATGGGGTGTCGGGTTTTCTTATTGCGAAACCGTGGGTTAGCTGTCTATGGGAATCCAGACACCGTTCGCACTGTCCATCAGTGTGGAAAGTTTTTTTTTTTTTTTTTTTTTTTACTAACACGGGGCATCGCTAACCGTGCGTGCCACGGCTCAATCCCGTTTTACGTGCATACCACGAGAGTGGGCTTGTCCACGCAGACAGCCGAACAGACCCTGTTCTTGTTTTCGTCAATGGATAACTCCATGGTGACACAGAGCCGTGGCACGTGGTATAAGGCAATCCATTTTTTCTTATACCACATGCCATGGCTCTCTGCCCTGATGTCACCAGGGAGTTATCCAGTTCATTTTTTTTTATCTTGAAAGTTTCGACGTATTGAAGCTAGGATATTCACTGGAAAACCCACGACCAATTAGTAAGGAAATGGTGCCACTCGCAAGGAAGTACCCTCTGATTACTGCAACACCCGTTGACTCGTTGCTTTTGCAATCGTAGTGTTCTTCCTTAAAATAGCTTCAATGTATGCTATTCCGTGGTTTCCCTGGTGAGAACTGAACTCGTTAAACAGTACACGATTCTAGTATAGTTTTTTTTTTGTTCTTTCGTATTACTGTACTAAAATATAGGAAAGAACAAAACTATATTTTTTCGTAAAAAGTAATTTCTTTAACCATTGCCTAGCCTCGAACTAGCATGACAATATTCCCAGTCTGTTTGTCGTCCGGTTACAGCCAGAACGAAACCTGGAGAGAAATTTGAACGAAATTTGCTTATTCTGTGCATGAGGAAAATATTTTTTTGATGGAGTATTGGGTTTGGTAGGAGTTGGGTGGAGGGGGAGGAGATAGAATGGAATTCAGTTACGGTACTGGGCAGAAATCGAAGCGCTGGAGGAAATAGCAGCTACCATATGGGCACAAATCATATTCGCACCATTTATAAAACTGAAAATAAACCAATTGAAAATCATCTTCAGAATTAAACTTTCTTCAAGTTTGGTTCTGCAAAAGCAATGTTTCATGCTACTGTTAAAAATATAAAAAGCCAAGAGTGCTACAAAACAATTCAGAACTACGTTTCGAAATTTTTCTCTTTTTGTCTTCAGGGTTCAAGATACATTTCACATGGCCTTCGCCATATTTTTCTGCTTCTTCTGAGAGGGGAAATTATGGTTTTTAACTTTTTATTGTTTTTAATTTATTATGTAGCCATTTAAACAACAGGATACTATAGGTGGCCTTGCCATGTGAAATGTATCTTGGAACCTGAAGACGAAAAAAGAAATGTTTCGAAACGTAGTTCTGAATTGTTTTGTAGCACTCTTGGCTTTTTATATTTTTAATCCCTGACGTGTGTGCTTCCAATTTCCTATCATTCTACTGTTGAGAGAACTTCTAACTCTCTTTGATAAGTTTGTCAACTACATCGTAAACAATTCTAAAATCATTGCCAAGTAGGGCGATAGGTCATTAATTTTCGCCTCCACTGCTTCCTGTATACGCTCTTCCCCGCAGGTATAATTATTTTATGTAAAGAATGTACGATCAACAAAACATCATCATCGTCATCATCTGCAAAAATAGGTTATTCGAAATCGAAAGTGTCACCTGATTTCCTCAATTCCTTTCAAGACACTTTCTAAGAGACTTCAATACATACGCAAGTATTCGCTCACCTGTTTCCTAATCACGACAATAATGCGGCATTGAATTTCCGAAGCTAATTATCCGTATCAATCACTCTCACTGTCCATAATATTCCGAACGGACAAAAGGGCCGAAGACGGAGAAACCTCCCCGAGTCGTCGCCGTTGTAAATCTTACTTTCATGACTTGCCATGCACGACGACGCCAACAACCAGACGCCATTATTGGGACATCAATTCAAGAAGTCATGAATAATAAATGCGTTATCTGATGAAAAGGAAAGTCTAAATTAATTAAGGAACGCATCATTAAAGATGGGAAACTTGCCGGCCTCTCCGCCATGATTTAAAGATTAGGCCTACTCCTTCTAGTGCTGCTGGGGATTGTTACGGCAGAGTTGGGGTTTAGAAGGAAGAAGAATTTAAGGCATGTGCGTTGGCTAATGTATTTAATTTACCTGCGCTCGCTACAAATCCGCAACGCTCTAAAGATGGAAATCAAACGTGTAAATACTTGTTTCCTAATTCAATACGGCGGTGACGGTAAGGCCGCATTCACTGTGGCGTTCGCACTGCATGGGAGCCACCTTGCTAGCTACAAGGTGCACCGGATATACGCGGAGTAATAACATTGGTAAAAACCAAGCAATTTCTCAAGATGACTGTAAAAGACCGTAGAATCTTTATTGATAATGACCTGAAATTTCACTTACAAACTGATCACGCGTGTAAGGAAGTCCGCAAAATGTGTTTTCGCTTTGCGTTCTGCTTTCACTAACTGGAATGTTGATATTACGTGGAAATTGCACTTAGCATTTATCCTTCCCAAAATCGAATATTGTATACAGGCATGGTGTCCTTACTTCGAAACTGACAAACCTAAAATCGAGAAAGTTCAGAGAATTATGGTTACTCGTCAGTGCAAACACTAATTAAAGCAACTTCCTCATGAAGATCGGTTTAAACATTTGGAGCTTCCTAGTATCCAGTAACGTACAATAACAGGAGATCTTATTATAACACACCAAATCTTAAATAAATCCGTTGATTTAGCCAGTGGAAACCTTTTTCGAACTCTCCAATGTCGGTTTTACTCGTGGTCATACAAATAAGCTCAAGAAACCAGCATTCAGAACTGACATTGGCAAATCATGTTTTACTGTGCGTACCATCAGTAGGTGGATTGCCTCGCCTGAGTCTGTGAGGAATTCTACAACACTCAGCAGCTGAAAGAGTCGATATGACAAACTCTGAGCCCTATACACTAATGTTTTAAGGACGTGCTTTTTTGCTCCTTTATTGTTAACAGCGTAGTTTTTCCCGCCAATGTTGTGAAAGCAGCTTTCTTGGACCTAAAAATTCTAAATTTTGGGATTTGTTGGCAACTGCAGCATATTTCAGCAAGTGGACTAGGCTTATCTTTTTCGATTTTACCACCTTAAAATATGCGTTTCACACCGTAAGGGACTAGGGACCGGCTGATACGTCTTTTTACCGATCCGATCCGATACCGATGAAGGGTAAACCGATCGCCCGACCGATCCGATACCGATAATAATAATGATGACGATAATAAATGACAATTATTAAAAGTTTAACTTCAATACAAATGCAACTTCAGATTCTGGTGTTGCATGGGTTCCAACTAACGAGGTTATCCAAAAGGTTCTGTGCAACAATAACAGCATGTTTACTCTTTATTCCTACTTACGGCTTAAGTATATTCATCTTCTCAGTTAGATTTTTAAGTTGGTCGTAGTAAAACTAGAGCGTCAGAACTATCATGTGCTATATTTTCATTACAAACTGAGCAAATAAATGGCTTTGCTTTTCTCAGTCGGCTCTTGCTTTTTCCGCGCTTGGTATCAGTTTTGCAGGGAAGACGGTTGCGTTTCTTGACGTAACGAATATCTGTATCGGAAGCATTACAGAGGCCCGATACCGATAGGGCAAAAACACCGATAAATACAGATTATACCGATATCAATATCGGACTATCCCTGTAAGCAAGAATTTATAGGGTTGGGAAGGAGAATTTGTAACTCTAAAAAGTCACCATTGAAACGTCCTAGATCCATTCCAATTAGTACCATCAGAGTTTTCAGAGGGTGCCACGTGTTCCATCTAGTAATTTTTACTCATTTTTCAGCCTAAATCTAAAATAAACTATAAATTACAACTAAGCTAAACTAAATAATAATTAAATACAAGCTAGTTTCATTTAGTTCACTTTAATTTTAGGCTGAAAACTGAGTAGAAATTCCCACATAAAACTCGTGGCGCCCTCTATAAACTCAGACGGAACTAATTCGAATGGATATAGGACGTTTCAGAAGGGGTCTCAGTCACAAATTCTCCTCCCCCAAACCTATAAATTCTTGCTATAAGGGAATGGACAAACCAACGTTTTTTAGACCTAAAAAATCAGCTGCATTTTCATAGCATTGGCGTGCCTAAAGACGCCGTTGTTTTGTATCTCCATGTTACCGTTTTATTTCCACGCTGCTATCCCACCGACCGACTCCAGATGCTAGCTCGGCAGCCAATAAGGCGTTATTGTTACTGCTGTATCTCTCCGTTTTCTCTGAAAGCATAACGCATGCTGCCAAGGGTTTTAGTACCACCTTCACCCGTCAGACGACCTTTCTTCACACAGCCAGCACCCAGTCAAGTGACGTCTGGTAACGTTGAAGGTACTTGCTGATGAATACCACGTACGACATGGGAGCATCCATCTCTATTGCAACTCTAGCAATGCTCAGTCCCTTTGTCACAAGGCCGCCTGGGAGAGAAGCTGCAGCTTTCGCTTCTCGGCTCCTGGCGTGTTCATTCCAATCTTATCAAAAGCATCGCTGAGATGCGTTTTAACTTCCCGGCCCGCGCGAAAACTGGCCTGACCAAATTAGCCGTCTTAGATGCGATACGGTACCTGATGTTTTAGCCAAGTATCCGATGACCATGAATTACTGCAAATGAAGTTATTATTTTGCCTCTCGAGCCCCTTAATATGAAAGTTTGAGTTAGAATTTTTCATTGATAACAAAAATGTAAAGCAAAATATAGATCGTTAACTTATGATGGTACACCGACTTGGTAAGCAGTCGTATTAAAAATGGCGTCGCAAAGTTATATTATTTGCTAGTGGTGAGTACTGACGTAGTTTCCTCTGTTGTTTTTTAGCTGTGATAGGACGAGAAAGAATCTATGTCGAAAATTTGACATTTTAAAAGTTAAATTTGGAGCTACAGTAAACCTCGAGACGTTCTGGGCTGTTTTTTTTTTTACTAATGTTTTCCGCCCAACATGGAGATTTGAACCAGAGACCAAAGCCCCATCCCTGATCCATCTTGACACGCACGATCCACGTTTTGGCAGAGCCTTAGGGCCGTAGATTAGAAAGTTATATAATTAGATAAAATATAGCATCTTGCCTCTTCCAAGCCTACGCGGAGCCTGGCGGTCGTTGGGGCTACTAACGCCTTTGCTAATGCTCTGCAGCACGGCGGTAAAGCACTACGAGAGATATTAGCAGCCGCAGCTACCACCAGGGCCCCACGTAGGCTTGGAAGAGGTGAGATGCGACAACTGGTTAACTTTCTAATCAGGGCTGATCACAAAGGCTGTGGGTTTAATTCCCCACTTAGGCAGTCTGAGACAAAAAAGAATCAGGTTTGCATCTGCATTTACTTATCATAACCTGAGCCCGTCTGGGTTTCTGTCCTGTAAAGTTGTTATTATTTTCTTTACTTTTACATCTGTAACGATTTCTGCAACCAGTCACCAACACCACATTTTTTATTTGTTAAAGCCGGGAAGATTTACTTCCAGGTGCTTGTTCTTGGAAAATCCGATACCTTAGCTCAATCACGGATTCGAGCTGGCATTCTGTTGGTTTGGAGACGAAGACGCTGACCACCGGGCTATTGCTGCTCGCTTTGCTTGGGGGTATACCCGGGGACCCCTCACAAAGCTCGCGGTGTGCCTTGCGAATTAATTTTTGTCCCGTCCTGTCGGTGAATGTTTTGAAACCGCTCTCCTGCAAACATCAATCGCCCCCTGAACGGAAACAAACATCCATCGTAACAACCGCTTCCTTCAGCAGAGGTAAAGTGTGCTACGACTGGCGTTTTTATGTTGGTCTTCTCAGTTCGCACATCATTCTTCGTCTTCACCATATTTTTAATTTAATTCTCCAAAACACCGACCGAAATGAACAATCCGGTTTTTGCCTAGCCTGTAAGCGGACGCAACGTGAACAAACGAGTTAAAATGACACCACCGGGCACCATAGGCCAAAGCTCCCAGAATACAAGGCATTTACAGCAAGGCTAAAAACGTAAACTGTAATATAAATTACAAAGTTTAGGAAATATGGCAGATGGCGCCATCTCTTGGCGCCTATAGTGGTGAACTTATAAAACTAACAGGGCTTCCAAAGTATATCAACAGATGGCAATGCGTAGCAAAGTTGCGATCTGTAATTTCATGAGCGTTGTGGAAGGCACTGCAGAAATGGCCAGTTATTTGGGGTGGGGGGGAGGGGGAGCAGTTGCCCGTAGACTTTCAAGGAACGGCGGAAGGAGGAGGGAGAACACAACAATATTCGATAAGACTAAAATTAAGTACCGCCCCCCCCCCCATCCCCCGTCCACCAATGTCTCCCTCCTTTCTTAGTAATGACTCATTTCTAAAACAACATTATGAATTTAATATGCGTGGACTTGTGAACAGTTACACATGAGTGAGTCTTGGATTTTATGCTGGTGGCACATCCAAGAATTTTATTCTTTTTCGTGTTGGGGGGGCACAAAATTTAAAAAGAAAATTGAAATTTAAAGTAAGGTCCGGAATTCGGTAAGGGGGGATCAAGGAGGGGAGGGGGGAGGTGAGTGTTAAATCCCTCTGAACCCTGTTACACTATTCGTTTTCAGCAATTTTACTGCGTTAATTAATCCGTCCCTGTTACCTGTAAAAATGTTGTGAAGGGTGGTTGGCTACTTTTATTCTGCAAAACTCAAGTAATTTCCTATAACGCCTAGGTTGTGACACTAACTACCTTTTTTCGAGGCCAATCCTTTCTATAATCGGTACAAAAAATACGCACGAATCCGTGTAGCTCTTCGCGGTATTCAGCTTACTTTTACCCCAAAAAATGGCGGCCCTCAATTTACAGCACAATCCCGGCATACACATGATCCATATAGCGTAAATATCTTTTAATTTTTAATTGTATTTTTTTTTTAAATTAAAATGCTACGTATAACGAGTTAGGTACCTTAAAGGAGTGCATCAAATAATAAACAAAATTACAAGTTATACGATCATAAATAATTGTTAAAAATATCCCTAGCAGAAATATTGTAAAGTGAATTTTATTTATTCAAACTGTCGTCTGGAACTGGAACTGTTCACAGTTACGTGATACTCTCTCTATTTCTGGTTTTTCCTTTTTTTCTCTCTCTTTAAAAAAAAATATATTTCAGTCTTAATTGCAACATTAAATCGAAAAGCAGCACTACATACAACCTAAGTATTTCATACAACCTTGCGCCACGTTGACTGGCTTGGAACCACTGCAATATTATTATTACTTCCATCAGCCCGGCTGCTGCATTGGTGGGCTCTCCCGCACAGCTCACGTCTCGCTGCTCCCTGGTTGGCTGCTCGGCTATGCTGTTCTGCTTATTAACGAAGCAATCGATGCCGTAGAAGAAAGAGGCATGTAATGTAATGCATGTAATGCGTATCGTGTCATGCATGTTTTTCGTTTTATTCATTTATCTCATATTATTTACGGTGGGGATGTCCAGTTGAGGTTTAAACTCGGTTAAGCTCGGTAATAAGGGAAAATGGTGATATCCATCACGAAATAAGTTGAGGGCTAAGCAAAATTAGCCTGTAGGTCGAGGACTATCTTAATACTGAGTAATTAGCCCCGAGATCTAAAAAGCGGTGATATCCATCCAAGCTTAGCGTTATTTCTGAGTTTTAACAACATTTTAACAAAAGTATGTCGAGGGCTAATTTAGCCTATAAAGGTCGAGGTCTAAGGAGTAAAGAGCTAACAAAACCCCAACTTAGTCCAACATGGATATCACCAACTTTTTTTTCCAGTCCACTAACTCCCAGGTCGAGGGTTAGTTATACCCAGGGTTAAGCTACTCCGGGGCTAGTTTAGACCTCAACTGGATATCTCCACCGTAAGTCTTTCGTAAGACTTAGCCCTCGACTGAAAAAAAATAAAATCTTTATTAAGGTGCACCTTAATCACGAATCTTACATTTCAATAAAAAATCGAAGTACTGGGGACAGCAATGGGGCAATTTATGACCCAGGTCCTTAATCACCGTCCAGCTAGCACCCCAGGGACGCGTTAAGATTTCACCGCTCAATCGAGATATATGGTTCTACAGAAAAAAACTTACAATTTTACTACGTTCCTAGCATTCACTCAAAGCAAATCATTCCTTGGCATTTGGCATACCTGTTTCACCCAAAATTGGTGACCTTCAGTTTACGGCACCGCTCCGGTGTACATGGTCCGTCTAGTGTAAAATAAACAACGTAATCTGTTAAACAGTTTACCAACGCTCCAGCTCTCACGGTGAACGAATTGTATTCGTTAGTCAAGATATAATGTTTCGTAATTATTATATGTATAGTAGTACTTCGCTTGCTCGAACCACAGGCGGGGGGCGGCAGACGGAACAGCAGTCGTTGTGACAACCAATCAAAACGAAGCGTATTAATGCGATACTGCGCGTATCAGTGAAAAAGTGAAAGCATGTTCATTGTTTGCACGGTAGTAATGAAAAAGGGGCGCGCGTTTTCGTTCTTTGCACGACAGTAATGAGAAAGGTCGAGCGGCTGGCAATGTGAAGGCTAATGTGGATTAGTAGTACCAATCAGTTACAAACGAAATATTACGACATTGCATTGTGGACGAAAAACTCTGGATACCCAAACTTGGGGCGCCGACTTGTACCGACACGGAGTTATGCTAACTCTGGAATTTTCGTAAATACTGACCCGTGTGGACCCGTGTGGACTCGGGGTTCTTAATTTGCTTTAAAATTGTTTGAATAAATAATCCGGAATTGTGGTAACACGTAGTTATACCCTAACTCTTGTCAAATTTGACATTAATATGGTTGCGGTTTCTGATGCTATATGTGTAGCCAGCGAGCACGGCAGCGCGAGCGAGGCAGGGATGTTATTTATCATGGTAATTCCGTGTTACTACATTTCCGGATTGTCAGACACTTTTAAAACATATTACGAATCCGAAGTTACTGTAAATCCGGGGTCCACACAGGGGTCAGTATTTAAGACAATTCTGGAGTTAACATCACTCCGTGTTGATACAATTCCGGCGCCCCCTCAAAACTCTGGACCACAACAGAAACAAACGCCAGCGCTACAACGAAACCGGACTGTGTTCCAACATGGCGTCTTTCTAGACCGGCGTATGTTACGCCGGGACCAGCGAGCAAGAATGGAAAGCAAGATTACGAAATGCCTCCTGATGGGCGGATCAACAGCCGCCCAAAGGCATAAAAACGAACAGCAAGTTTCATTTTCAGCACACATTTGATCAACAAAAATCTCACGAAGTGTGGCTGGCTAAAATGAATCCACCAATTTCCAATCGTGGCGGATTCATCTTAGCCATTCGACACTCCGTGGAATTTTTGTTACGTATTTTTGCGTGTCTTAATGTGACCAAAGCATCAAATGCATGCTAAAAAATTTAAATTGCTGTTCGTTTTGATAACTTTGTGGTTGTTCATCCGCCTATAAGGAGGCATTTAAGAATGAAGAGTTTCATGATGTGTTGAGCGCTACTACTGCAGTATTACTAATGACTTCTGCTCGGAAGACATCACGCTTTTTGGCTTTGAGGAACGGCTTCAGTGTTACAGCTTGTTAATGCTAACTGATGTCGGTTTACTAAATCGTTCGAGTTGTAAACCTTTTTATAATTATGTTGTAGAAAACTAACTAAAGGCCGTGATGTGCATGCGAGGTGTTGTTGAATGCCGCCTGCAACACTTATGCGGTTTGGTCGCTCGTGTGTTAGTCCATTCTTCACCAAACAAATTTTTTTTCCAATAACATTTTTTGCGCACATCGTCTAACAGACGCTGATTTTCGTTTGCTTCGCTCGCTCAATCAGCGCATCCCCCTCTAGTTACTCCTCCCTTGGTTAGGGCAAATAAATGCAATGAAGCTGGAATTGTTTTAAAAATTAACAAACTCGATGAAGAATATAATTTCGTTAAATGTATTTTTGCACACACTCACTAGCTAACAAACGATGATTTAGGTCGCTTTGCTCACTCGGTCAGCGCATCCCCCTTTAGTCTCTCATTCCGAGGTTAGAACAAATATACGCAATGAAGCTGGACTTGTATTCAAAATAAACAAACTGGCTGTGGTCTCGAATCGTGTACCTAAATTGGTCACTAACAGTAGACGTTTCATGGGTAGCTCGTCGAGTGAAGGGTTTTCTATACTAAATTTTCGCAGATACCGAAAACTGGGTTTCGTAAAATAAATTTTGTAATAACATACAGAGGGGGACATATTTTTTTAGTTCCTCGTTGCACTTCCAATACGTGCTACGGGTAGAGCATGTTGGAGGCCCTGCGCAAACGCCGTCCAGAAAGTAGGACCTTCTTTGTAACCAAGGCCCCGCTGGGCCCTGCGCAACTAAACACTCTCCCTATTAGGTAATCCGGGCCCTGCTGCAGTATCATTACGGTGTATTAGGGACACCTCCCAAATACCCTCCCCCGCACGAATCGCGATTATTCCCGTCACCGTTGGAGGACTGCCTCCCTAAAACGCTCCAAGTCTCGCTGCCCCCTGGTTGGCTGCGCTGCTCGTTCCTCATTAGCAATGCAGCCAGCCGCTCCCTCTCTCGCGCTAGGCAGAACACGTGCACGCACTCGCTGTTTGCGTATTCGTGCTTCGTTCTCGGCGTGCAGGAAAACCAGAGGGGGAGAGAGAGAGAGAGATAACGTTGATGAGCTGAGAAAACGTGAGACGAAAATAAAAAATAAAAAAAAGAAACCTAAATTGAAGGTCAAATTGGCAAGACAAACGTGCGTAGGTAGGCATAAAAAGGATGACAGTGAAAGCGAAAAAGGTAGGCCAGGCTAGTAGTTAATGGCCTCTCTAGCCGCATTTTTTTTTTTTACGTTTCTAATTTTTTTTTGGCCAAGGAAGGTAGGCCAGTGCAACATGTAATAAAAGGAATAGCCGCTGGCTCGGTTAAGGAAGCTGGGTAAAAAGGAAAGAATGAAACAGCTACAAAGAAACGCGATTGTAAAATGTTGTAAACTTGAGGCTCACTGGAACATCGGGATGTAGGGAATTATCCCGGTGTAAAGTGCCATCGCTTTAGGGATAGCACCTATATTTGACAAATTTGTGAAACGCATTTAAAATTCACCCGGTTGCCCACGAACGTGAACGGATGAACAATCTAACTTAGGCCAAATAAAATCAATTCTTGGTTTAGCGCCTTAACCTTTTCATAAAACTAGCAAGGAAAGGCCCTTTTTATTTAAATTAATAAAATAAAAGCAGAAATCAAAATCATTTCTCTTGCAAGGGCGCAGTTTTCTTTAATTTAAACTGGCAAAACGCAGACAAGCCAATGACATTGGGCTTAACAGTGACCAATATTTTGGTGGGACTAAAGCATTGACCTCTTCGTGACAGATGAAAATAGTTGAAACTGCAGGGAGGAGTTATAAAGAAACTCCCGTCGTAGCATCCGGTGTCTGCAGCGAAGCCCACTGTGTCATCATGTAGCCGGGAATCAAACCCGGGTCGTCCGAATCCAATTTAAATGTATGTGGCTCCCTATGGCTTCACTGCAGTCCACGAATGCTACGACGGATGTTTCTGTATACTTTTTTTCGACAGCTGTCTTTTTTTTTCAACTACTAAATATTAGATAGCAACTTTATTAATATTCCATATTAAATTCTTCTTGCAGTCACAATAAAAACAAATACTGCTCTAATAAAGCACGACTGCACATATAAACTGGGCGTACTGGAATATTTTCCCGGTGTCAAGTCTGGTCATTACGGAGAGCTCTAGACAAATTTGTGAAACATGCTATACGTTATTGGCTTCATTTAAAATTCACCCAAGTGGTGACGAATTTGAACGGGAGAACAACGTAACTTACATAAGTCCAAGCTTTGAGATGTAAACGACGTGGAAAAAATAAGCCAGGTTGTATGCAGGACAATACAATCGGACTAGGATGTTTCGGAGATTAGTGTATTTTAGTATTTTGATTAGTGTATTGTATTCGGAGATCAAGGGTTTTATGTTATTTTCACTTGACAAATGGGTGCACTAACTTACGGAACGTGGTGGTCCTATTTTTCCTGAACACTATTTGGACTATTTTTCACGTAAATAACTTACATATTGCCAAACCCTATTGTAAGTCCGAAAGTTCCACAAACCTTAGAATGACAAGACCGACTGATATAAAGAAAATGCAAGACTCGCTTCTTGCTTATTTAGATAGGGCAGACGCAGGCTAATGTCGTTTTCGACGTGTTGGCATATGCAGTGCAGTGATAAATTCGAACAAATGTATGTTGCAAAACCTGCAGCGTAAAACAATCAATGGCAAAATAATTCTTGAGAGCTGACAGAATAGGCAAACCTGAATTGTTTGTCTATTATGTTGCAGCTTGATCTTTACAAAACCACGGCTCCGGAAAGATTTGTATCGGCTGGCAGTATTGGTAAAACCTCTTTTATTTTCTTTTTAGATTTTATATTGCCCAAAAAATTACCGATTTTCACATTAAAATACACCTGTTTAACAGTGTTTTTCCGAGAGCTTTCGAGGGGTGCTGATTTCAAGTAAGTCTTTCTGACTATTTATTCACTAAAAACCAAAAATCAGTCTTAAAAAAGACAGTTGTAGCATCCTCAGCCCCCAAAGGACTTTTTTTTTTTAGGTATGATGTGTCAGCCGTGGTATTAAAACCGGCAATCACTTAGTTTGGAGACGAGGACGCCGACCACTGGGTTGTGTTGTTTGTTTGTTTTACTCGGGATCCCCGAGACCCCTCACAAAGCTCGCGGTGCCTCTGGGCACCTACGTTTTGCCCATCTCGTTTGTCCCTGATAAGATATATGTATGTGGGACCCGGAATGTTATGCGGGACCAAGAAAAACAATGTTATGAGCTAAGATGTGTACGCTACTAAAAAGGTGACAAAACTAGTGAAAATGTTTCCTTTCAGTACTAAAATCAAGTTGGTAAAGACATAGCATACTTTCCTCTCATTTTTGGCGAAAAACAATATTTAGTATCGGAACCGCCTCCCAGACAAGACCATTTTCGGTATCGCGCCAGCAAAAGCAGTGGCTACAGTTTCAGTACTCTTAATTCGTTTGGGTAACTGCTTGCAGTCGTATAAAGCTTGTCGCACATTGCTCCGTTCCGTTCTGACGACGAAGAGAGCCAGGGTCACCATAGTTGGGGACTGACTGCAACGGATGGCCAAGCACACTACGCTAACTACGGTGGCCCTGGAGGCTCTCTTCCGTCGTCGGAACGGAACAGAACGGAGCAGTGTGCGACAAGCTTAAGGCTGACCGTTTGCTTCGTTCTCGTTAACTATTTCAGTCGTACTAAAATAACCTTGAAAAACACATGCCTGTAGAGAAAGCTATTGACTTGAGCTTATCCCCCACCCCCCAAGATTCTCGGCCGTATAGTTTTCCCTGTAATGTAATGAGTTGTCTATTTTGGTTCTATCTGGATCTCTGATTTTGCTAGACCTAATTCCACATTTTTGTACTAGTGGACAGCCCTTCAATAGTGCAGGCTATAACGGTGGTGTAGTATAAATGATGACAACGCAGTAACTGTCAACGTGTACTGAGAGCCAAGCATTAAACAATACAACTTATTTCCCGTAGAGTTAAATTAAAGGAAACCTGGATGATTGTAATATTTGTAATACTGTTACAAACTACTGTTACGGCGAACTACTGTTAATATTGAACCGCAGTTAGTACAGGAACTATATTGATCCCCTGGCCCCCCCCCCCCCTCCTCTTCCCGCTGTCAGGCATACCTTGGATTTACACGTAAGGTATGAGGTGCGAGCATGAAATCCTTTTGTAATCACTGCAACCCGGGAAGTCCTGGGTTCAAGTCCCAGTCGGGACAACTGTCTTTTCTTTCTTTCTAAGATTAGTGTATATCGTGTATCCTCACAGGCCAGTCTTTAATGCAGACTGCTTGCTTCGTTCACTGCAACCCATATTCGAGAAAAACGCCTCTACTTCACTTCTAGGAAATCACGCCTACGCAGCGCTACTGTAAGAAGTCGTCAACTGTATACACAGACTTGCGACATGGAAAGTTTCTCATTTCGATCCTTCCCCCCACTCCACCTCAATCCTGGGCAGGGTTGAACAAAAATTACAAAATATAAACGTATTTTGGAATAAACTGACTGGCAGCTTGGCGCCATTAAAGGGACCAACCCTCTACACTCTCCCCTTCAAAACTTTACTACCAAACCATCCCAAACTAACACATACCCCACCCCCTCCCGCCAACCCAACGTAAACTAACGAAACAGACATCCAAGATCCATGTTTAAAATTATTATTATCATTATTATTATTTTCAGTAATCGTTTCGCTTCTTTCTAACGTTGATTTAGTTTATGCTTGTTGTGTTCATTTTGTTCACTTTTGCCTCAAACCCTGTTGTTGTTTTTTTTAAATTATTTTATACGTGCTTTTTTTTTTCATCCTGAAGTTGGGATTGTCGTCCTGTTGAATGAAATAAATCAAGTATAATATAAGCGTTTTGCCCTTGTGGCGTTAGAGAATATGACGTCGGAAAAATCTGGTTCTAGAAATGACGCCCCAGGCTCGAAATTGTCTCTGTGCCACGGCACAGGCGCCCGTTGGCTGTTACAGTTTTGGCGCCCTCTTGGGTAATTGTTTTCCCCCTTCAAAGAAAAATGAACGCCTCATTTCTTCGCTACGAGAGGCCCTTCCGTTCTGGCACAAATCCCTTCATCTTTCCATCCATTTGTGTTTCCAAACCGCTTTTCGTTAATCATCCCATCACGCGAACCCGAGTAAAATGCTTACTTAAAACAATAAAACTCCTCCCTAAAAAGCGGTCCACTCAGCTGAGGTGATTCAAATAATGCGCTCCTCACACAGAAATTATACAGTAGAATATCAAAAGAAGTACAGCTTCTCTGGTGCTCAATTCCAGACCCAGCTTGGGGAGCTTACAGCGCTTTCCCAGATCATTTCGATGAGTTGGAGGGACCATCGACGTAATTAGACGCGTAAATTTATAGTAAAACACGCGCCTTTAAATTCCTGCATAGCGCAGGCGCCCTATTTCTGGCCAGTTCGACTCTGAACGCCCCCAACAAAATGCCCACGAAAAAATATCCTCAGGAAAAAAAAAGTCCTTAGGTAAAACGGCTCCGGAAAAACACCCTCAGACAAAAATATCCCAAGGAAATAAAGCTCCAAACAAACGCCCCCAGAAAAACACCCTCAGAAAAAACGTCTCTAGGAAAAAAAGGCCAAACCGCATACTTTCGCTTTCTTTTCCTGTTTGCACTTGATTAATTACCTGGTACTGCTTTTTCTTAAATATAACGGTGCAGCCTGTTTTATGCCAATTACCTGCTTGTCACGTTACACCGTAACACGGAACCATTAACAAATTAACCATTAACGAACTTACTTCGTTTTTGTCTTATATTTATTGGGTGATTTTTAACATGATACATTCAATTCATGATACATGATACATAGTACATACTGTCACGGTACAACAGTCTTACTAGAAACGCGCAGCACGTCGCACTGTCTTTTCAATTAATTTTTTTTTTGCCCCATTGTCCCCCCCCCCCCCGCCTTGCTGGGGCTGCGGGGGCCCCAGATCCCACACTGACCAATTTTAATGTTGCATTTCGTTATCTGGATAGGATGGACCGTTGAAGCTTGGTGGCGAAACAGTAGCGTGTCATAATAACTACTAAAATTAAAAAAAGATAAAAAAGAAAACCGTAGAATAAAATCATGCCATGACTCAATAACTTCTATCACCCTACTTGAACTATAAAAAAAAAATAACCAAAAAAAAGACAGCGCCCAACGTGGGGCTCGAACCCACGACCCCGAGATTAAGAGTCTCGTGCTCTACCGACTGAGCTAGCCGGGCGGCGACGGAATCGTACTTACGAGGTGCTCATGAAGCTAGCCTGCTTATTGTGCAACATTACGAATTTTTTTCGTAGCGAAATGTTCTCGTAATTCGTTTTAAATACCAAGCGAAAAATAGAATTTTTACCAAAAATGCATTGTCCGTGTCATGCAGTATTTTTTTCTACTTAAAGTTTTTTCAGGTTAGTCGCATTCGTAGCGCAACGATAAAATACCAGAGTAAACCTAACTGTTGAAAATTACAAGAGAAAAAATTTACAGCAAGTTTGACGTCTTGTGCTTAAAACAGTTCCAGGACGGACGTAGCTACCTCGAGGAAAGGGGGGGGGGGGGAGGTGTGGGAGGAAGCCCAGACAGGAGATTAACAATCAAATTTGGTAAAAGTGAACAATTACGGCATTTGTTGCAGTTAAATCAAAATTTAAACCTCCGCCTCCCCCACCTAAAAAAAATTTGCAAGTAGGCTTAGTACTGGTCAATGTAGGCCTACGCTGTTGACCAGTACTAAGGTTCTGAAGAAGTAGACTGGACTCTGAGAAGTTTTTTTATTTATTTATTTATTTATTTTATTTTGGCATTTTCTCATGTTCACGTGAGTGTTTCATGTAGGATGGCGCTTCTATCTGTGCGGAAATACTACCTTTTTGTTGTTGTTGGTAAAGCAATATTGAAAAAATTAACTTTTTGTTGCTTTCTGAAACTTTTGGAAAATTTTTGAAAAGTTGAAATTTCACAAATTTATTTCACATCACAATAATTAATATTAAAATTAGCAAAAATGCACTTTCTGTTTCTCCAAATGCTACCGAGTTTTTTACAACCCATTTTTCATTGGTAATTTTTTCAAACGTCGGGTAGCAAATAAAATGTAAATTTTTAATATATCATGTATATTTTAAAATAATTTTTTTAATAAATAATAGAATTATGTAAATCACTTTTTTATTAATTGTCGCAACTTGAAAAAAGGGAAATAAAAGCCAAATCCAAGCGAATGCAAGATATTACTTTATTTAGTGGCTATTGATAATTCCATAGTGCAAAAAAAAAGTTAAAAGAATTCGCCCAACGTGGGGCTCGAACCCACGACCCCGAGATTAAGAGTCTCGTGCTCTACCGACTGAGCTAGCCGGGCGGTGATGACGATGATGCTTAGTCAGACTGAAATAGAAGGAACGATGGCTGATTATGGCATTATTATTAGTTTTTGAATTTGTTAGGACTGTCTAGCTATTCTTTGTTAATCGATTTAATGTTTTAATTGTCAAATTCCGTGGATTTGCACTGCAGACGGTAAAATAACTGGCTGTCACAGCGTGAGCAATAATTTTGTGCTGCCATCTGTGTTGGGAAAGCGGAAGCTGAGCGCTCTCAAGGACGGGGTTCGCTGTTTAGCGTCAATGGAAACCAGTCCGATCACGAACGCCGGGCCCAGAATTAATACTAAACAAACGAATTATTGCTGAAATAAATGTAAATGCAATCTATTTTAGAATAGTGATTTACTACTGGTTATTTGAACGGCTAAATACGTGACTCTGAGTGCCAGTAGTAGCAACTATTTTCGTTCACGGACTTCGCCCAACTCGAGTTTATCACGGAACCATGGTTAGTAACGGAGTTGTTTTTTGTTTGTTTTGAAATGGTGGGGGGATTGTTGCACCCCTACAAGGTTGGTTAGTCGACAACACTGTCGGAAAAAATTATTTTAACTGGGCCTATTTTTTCTCCCTTTGGGTGCCAGCTTTTAGAGAAGCTAATTGTTCATGTAGAAAGTGGCGCCCTCACCTCCATCCACCAGGAGAGATTAACACCATGTGTCCTGCCTTCTGAGCGAGCAGAGTGTTACAATAAGTTGTGCAGTGGTAGCGCTATTCGTAAAGAACCAATGGGATTACCTTTTTTAATTTTCTTCCTCGACTTAAGTGTTTTAACAATTACACGGTGAATTATACCACTGAGCGAAATTTAAATTTGCGAATAGTTTTGATTCGTGGATCTGACAGCCTGGAGAAAAAAAAATCCCCAAAATAAAATAATACTAAAGCGTACAGTATGTCTTCGCAATTCCGTTATTTTTCGATAGAATTCAGGTTTCGAATAAAAAATAAAAAAAAGTTTAAAATATTTTACGTAAATAAACCCTAAAATGCAAGGTTGTTGCGGTTTGTCTTGGTCAGTAAATTATCCCGCCCGACCTAAGAACAACATCAGAAGGGTAGACAAAATGGCCGCCACGACTGGCCCGTTTCTGTTCGGAAATTGACCGAGCAAGTCGCATCTTTGTACAGTGAGTCGCGACATCTATTTATTGGCGCGGTTTTTTGGCGGAGCGAAGCAAGCGAAGCGTAGCCTATAACGGACACCAAATTGCAAAATGTTGGTCCGTTGGTTGCACATTTTTAGTTTGGGTGGAGCCCAAACGAAAGGTCGGACTGGAACAAAATTTGGTACAACGTTTCATACCCTAATTCGTATTGCTGAGCCAAAATTCGCCGTAAATCGAACGATTATTACTGTAGAAATTTTAAAATTTTCGAATTTATTTCTAACACTCACCATTGTAAATTTGGAGTCGTGAATAGTTAAGGAATTTCGACGAAGCACCATGCTAATGGTAGGCAAGTGAACTTTAAAAAAACACGGCAAATTAAATTTTGGTTGCCTCTTTCTAGCTAATAATCTTTTTTGACGTAACTCAACGAAATAATAACATTTGATGCTTGTATTTAACCACTACAGTAACAAACGCAACCATAAAAACAAAAGGATTCCATTAACGACGCACGTTAGTTTCATTTGAAAAAAGAATACTTTGGAGATTATTCAATTCAACATGGCAACGAAAGTGGCGTCTACACTAGCATTGGGAATCGCGAATATGAAACCTGAAATCGTCGTATCAAGGCCAAGCTGTATTATAAAACGATATTGACATCAGACGAAACACGAAACAATAATACGCCCGTCTCTCTCAATTCCTGGTTGCCACGGTAACGTGAAAACTCGAAACCAAAACCGTGTTGCATCGCGTAAAGGAATAGGCTTAATCTCGAACCACTGTTGTAAGCTACTACTCACGAAAGTAAATCGGAGATAAATATTAGGCCTAAACGCTAAAAATTAGGCCTAAAACCTAAAACCAGGTCTAAAGCTAACACATTTTAAACCTAAATTGTGATGGTTATTTGTTCCAGATTATATAATAGAGATCGCTGTTGCAGTCATAGAGTTAGGAAATAATATATTATCTTGCATTGCGTGGTAGTGGTGTGCCACCTCAAAATTTTCGTTGGTGGCGGTATCAAATCTTATACCAAAGCAGTATTGTGAACCTTTTGAATCTTCGGACTATTGTTAAAACTATCGTACTGATGATTGTTTGGCTTGCAGTTAAACGCCTTATTACGTGCTGTTTTATTTTTTACTCGCGGCGTTGGCCCACGTCTTCAGTGTTGGCTGCGAAAAGGAGGCTACAAATAACTAAACAAAAACTAAATGCTGGAGCAAACGAAAGCTTGTTAACGTCAATTTGACACCTAACATAGGCCTACATTAAAAAAAAAAGGCTAAAATAAGGAAAAGGCCAGCAAACAACAGCAGTACGTCACACCAAAAGGCAAACAGCCCAACAAAGCCCATTAAGTATTGCACCCATATTTTTAAGAATTATTAACAAATGTGGTATCGTCATTAAAATAAAAACTAAATATAACTTTGAAATGAAGATCCGTTCGCTCCGCCGACAATAGGCCCAAAGCCTGTTTCCTAGTAAAATAAACTAGTTTAAAATAAACTAGTAAAATAAATTAGTTTTTGTGTAGATTGTGACAAATTTGTATTGCCTATAAATGTATTTTTAAATAGTTTTTAAAGTTATCACTCAGCTACAGTTAAGCTATTTCTGTATGCTTGGGGGGGGGGGGGGAAAGAGACACGTTCTTGGTGGAACATGTCGCAAGACATGGCAGCTAAGCGTCACGGGAGCTAAAATCCGTCACAACAGCAAAATTTTCCTCACGACATTATCAGCTAACGTCACAAGGGCTAAATGCCACAAGGGCCAAACGTCACAAAAGCGTTAAAGGTTTGTACAGCCATCGTCATTAGCACCGAACGTCAAAAGAGCTAAACGACGTAGCAGCTAAAACGTTTTAACCCATGTCGTATCGGGAACACGTCAGAAGGGCTAAATGTCATAAGGGCTAAGCGACATAGGAGCCAAAATCCGACACAAGAGCTAAAATTTTCCTTACGACAAATCAGCTAAAGTCACAAGGGCCAAATGACACGAGGGCCAAACGTCACAAGAGCTAACGTCATTAGAGCCAAACGTCATAAGAGCCAAATTCTAAACAGCTAAACGACATAACAGCCAACACATTTTAACCCCCTGTGATATCAGCTAAACGACAGAGGAGCCAACGACACAACAGCTAAACGACATAAAAGCCAACGACATAGGAGCCAAAGACGAAGGCGTCATAACAGCTAACGTCAAAACAGCTAACTGTCGTAACAGCTAAGTGTCATAACAGCTAACGTCATAACAGCTAACGCCATAACAGCTAAACGACATAGCATCCAAACGACATAGCAGCCAAACGTCATAACAGCTAACGACATAACAACCAAACGACGTAGCAGCCAAACGACGTAGCAGCCAAACGACATAACAGGTGCCCCATTAGCTCTTCTGAGGTTTAGCTGTTATGACGTTTAGCTCTATATACCATTCCCTTCACTTGGGGTGTATCCACCCGTTCCGAGCGCCTTTCCCATTTAATCCGCGTATATGAGGGTTAAAGATGCCCTCGGGAAGGGGTATAACTAGACCAGGATTAAAAGTGTTCTAATTTATGCTCGCCCGCCAATACAAAAAGACCAACTAATCACTGCTAATGGATTGGAAATTATACGTTATGCATAGTTTGGGGCCTTGATGTGTCTTAAATTAGGGAGAGGTTGGTTGGGGAGAAATTCGAGTTATACAGAACCGAAAACAGTTGACTTACGTGTCTTGGAGAGTTGGACCGGTCCACTTTTTTTTTTTGACCCAGTGACGCGAAAATAGGTTAACCCGGGACCCGGTGACTCAACCATACCCGGTTTTCCGGATCGACCTGGTGAGCCCGGCGACTCAGTGATCAGCCGACGTGAAAATGACCCAGTGACCAGGACGGATCTGGATTGACCTGGCCGCGAACTTTGATTGACCTGGCCGGCTTGGATTGACCCAGTGGTCTTGGGCAGGAAGGGAAACAACTGAAAATTAAAAACGAAAAAAATTAGCAACTCCACCCCCCCCCCCGACCCTGCAAGCCTTTGAAGCGCCCAATTAGCGAATTTTTAAACTGCAAAAAATGCATTATAGTTGTTCACTTTAATCAATGAAATACGAGTCTCATGCTGCCCCCCGCCCCCCCCCCCCATCCCCCACCGATGAATGATGAATGACCTATGGCAACCAAGAGAGAATATTGCAAGAGTAGATAATATTGCAAGAGTAAATAAAACGACGGATTTGCTTGTTTTAGTTGGGGTATGATCCGATATTCTCTCCCCAAACAGAATAAGTTGTGTTGTAAATGCCAAGCCTTACTGCTGCCTTGAATTGCAAAGCGCGTTTTAACCAACTGTCCGAAATTGGCTTCGCAACGTACTACATATACTTTATATTATTATTATTATTGGGTGGATACACCAAAGAAACGAAAAATATTTTCCATAGATACAGTGATAACCACTTTCTGGGAGAGGTGGGAATTATCTTGCATCCAAGGCCCGCAGAGATAGAGCTTGACTGTAGAGCTTCGATGTGCAGGATGGATGCCTACAATAACTACTGCTCACTTGTCATTCTCAGCCATCCGCAATGTTGGCTGCGTTGAATTGATTCTTCGTTTGATTGTAATATTTACAGTTAATTTCCTATTCTTTCTGCTAAACGTATCCAGTTCTTGCTCTTCCTCATGCGTTGAACCGGAAATCGCGTGGAAATGGGAGAAAAAAAACGCACGTTTTAAGGCTTTTTTACAAAATTCCTGAACTCCCATTCAGATCTGAGGTCTTCTAGTCGTTTGCATAACTAACCTACACACGAATAAGCTTGTCTCGAGAAACCTAATCCGACTCTTCCTTCCCGTGGTATTTTTTTCCCTGCGTTTTTATCGTTTCAGCGTTTTCAAGGTCTATTTCCTGAAGTCAGTGATTCGCTTGTCCCGCCCTTCTAAATGTTATCACTGATAAATTGGACTCGTGTTTGCTTTTTCCCTCGTGTATGTACAATTTGCGAGCGAGATAAATAATCCAAATAAACTTGGCTCAACATGTCCGTAAAAAAAAAAAAAAAAAAACTAAAATACTCGTACTGGAGCACGGACTTTTGCTCAGTTCTAAAAAAAAAAGCCATTTCAGGCCTAGGATATTCAGGCTAAAGGAAGTGCCAGGTTTTTTTGTCTTCAGTACAGGAAAGCTGCGAAGACTTAATAAAAACGACTTTGTCCGTCCATCACCTTTTTTAAACTGCGGTACGGTTCCAGATAGAGCCAAACGGTTTTCACTATTAGATTCAGCGTCCAAA